>NW_020869429.1:673711-676211 GCF_003789085.1 Penaeus vannamei | reverse complement strand
ATTAACAGGAAGTGATAATGAGAGCTATGATGATGATCATGTCAATTGTAGAGATATTGATCAGGCCCATAGAAAACTTCAGACAATAATGATATAATAATTATAAAGATGATGATAGTGATGAGAGAAATTATATATGTCCAGTATGCATGTATGTATATACACGTATGCATGTATACGTGTATGTACTATATGTGTATGTGTATGTGTATGATTGTGAGCGCATGTATGCATATGTCTGTGCGTGCGAAACACAGAAACCCACTCACGCAAAAATATGCTTATATGTAAACGCACGCATTCATACTAAACAGAATTCATAGAGGCAAGAAAAAATACGAAATAGATATCAGTATTATTACAAAGGCCGTCACCATCAATACTGTTCTTGCGGTCCAGCTATTTCTAGGCCACATTTGACCAAAGACGCAAATGCACAACCCTGCGCTTATCACTTACACGCGGAAGGTCAGTCTTTGATGTGGTCTCGGCTTCCGAGAACAATGGCGCTCGATCCCGTTCTGAATAGACGTGTTATCTTCGCGTGATGCATTGTTCCCGTGTTTATGTCTGGATGCGTTACACTTCATTTCTTGTTATCCGGGTCGAAAAATCGATATGGAGATTGATAGGGGGAAAAAATCGTGCGAACTCATTTTCGGTTGCATAACTCTATCTATCGGGCATTGTGCGGTGAATTTGGTCTATCGTTTATGTATTTCAGCTGTTTATCCATTCAATTCTTTTGTTTTGTCTATTTTATCTATTCATTCGCTTGATCTGATTGCTTTCAAAATGCTTGTGGTGGAAAGACCGTAAATTCAGAAGTACTGAAAGTTGTCTTTCCTTCCAGATGGACTGGACTTGGACGCCCTCGACCTGGACGCATTGGATACTCTTGATTACCTCTTCCCCGACCCGCCCACGCCGCCCACGCCCATGAGGCCATCGTCGCCGTTACCCATGCCGCCCCTCGCAGGGTCCGCTGTGTCGCCGAAGCTAGAACCTCTTGGGCTCCTCGAGGGCGTCAGTGACCTTCCAGAGCTGGACTTGGTCGTGCCCGCCCTGGAGGGCCCGTGCGCCGTCCAGGGGGGCGAAGTCGCGGCGCTCGAGGCCTTCCAGGTTCCCGTGGAGTTTCCCGGGAAGAAGCTCTCCTTCTCGCAGGACAAGATCAGCTGCTCTCCGCCCGCGGGCTCTCTGCCGCCCCTAGACTTGTTCCAGCATCCCGGCCTCCCGCATCTGGGCGACCTGCCCCCGCCCTCCGTCGACCCGTCTCTGGCGGCGTCGGACCTCTCGGTGGTCGACGTCCCCATGCATGGCGTGGAGAGCTGCCCTCCCTTCGGCATCAACCTTCCCCCCGACATGACGTGGGGGGCGCCGAGAGGAGAGGACGTGGGCGGAGGCGGCCTCTTCTCGCAGCTGCTGGAGGACGAGGTCGAGGAGCCTCCGCGGGTACTTAATGTTTTCCTGACGGGGCACGACTACACTAATAAAATCGAAGGTATGCATCGCCCGCCTTTCCCGCAGTGCCCGCCGCCCCGCCCTATGACCTCCCTGCTGGGCGCCGGCCGCCTCCCCCCGCCCATTCACCTGCCGCCCCAAGAGGTCCCTCCCCCTCCCCTTCCCCTCGCTCCCCTCCCTCAGCGGCAGGACCCAGCTCGCGATGAGGGGCGGGTGTTCCAGTGCACTCACTCTGGCTGCGGGAAGGTCTACGCCAAGTCCTCGCACCTGAAGGCTCACCTGCGGCGCCACACGGGGGAGAAGCCGTTCGTGTGCACGTGGCCAGGGTGCTCGTGGAGATTCTCCAGATCTGACGAACTCGCTCGCCACCGACGCTCTCACTCGGGGGTGAAGCCCTACAGATGCCATGTGTGCGATAAGCGATTCTCCCGCTCTGACCACCTCGCCAAGCACCACAAGGTAAATACAGACGAATTCAGATTGTCTGTTTGTCTTAATGGGCAGTTCTTCTTTGACAAAGTCACTTTAGTCTTCAGATATTTACTTATGCGTCATATACCTAATTTCCCCTTGTTTCTCCTCAGGTGCACCGCCGCGACCGTGTCCTTGCCCTGTACAGCCCCTTGTCCAACGCTCTCCCCGGCCGCCGTCCCCGAGGGCCTCCGCCGCCGCCCGCGCCGCCTCCTCCGCCGCCCTCGCAGCCGCCCACGAGCATCCACATCGGGATCCCTCACCAATCTCTTCCCCCCGTCGTTCACACCGTCGAGTTCGGCAACGTGCGGCCGATTCGGGTGTGCCAGTAAGGGCCACGTGGCGCGAAATGGGAGGAAGAGAGAACCACGATCTGGCAGTCTGGTCGGGCGAGATCTTTGTGAGGACACGAACGAGAGCGTTATTTACATGTCGCACCACACATTTTCCAATGCTTCTGTGTTATGGTTGCATCTGAGATGAATGCCCGTGACCCCCCAAAGTGGTGTCGAAGACAGTAGATGACTCGAAATTCAGGAGGTTAGTAAAGACAGTAGATTACTTCATA
>NW_020869429.1:653711-663711 GCF_003789085.1 Penaeus vannamei | reverse complement strand
GTTGCTCCTACTGCAGCTGCTACTGCTACTCCAGCAAAGAAGCAATAATCACCATAAATAACAAAAGAAGTAAAATGGTAATGCAGAATATAAATAAATAAATAAATAATTGAAACTATCAATACCACACATTATTATACGATGGATTAAATTAACATTAATGATAAACCATAAATAATATAGATATTTTTATTAAAAACATTACAAATTCTTCAAAATACTCTTAACTTTTTATTGTCTCATCAGGTAAATTGTTTTGTTTAGGTTTTCAGTAAGACATTTCTTGAACAAATTCATTTCATATTACAAAAGAAAGAATCTGCTGAATAAATTCACCAAATGAAAAAAAGCAACTGAATACTTTGTACTAAATTGTTCTTTAACCAAGAAACACTAGATATTGAATCAGAGTGAGTGTCCAATAACATTGTACTTACAGAAGATCACAATACAAACAAAAGAATCAACAATAAAAGGTACATGAAAAGAGTTAGCATACAGAACTATGAACTGCCAAGTGTCATATTTTAAAGGGAACAAGGAGAGGACTATGAGAAATGCAAAGAAATAATAATAAAAATAATTATACCTTTCCCCTATCAATGCCCAATTGATTATTCTTTATGTTTCTTATTTATCTATAGAACTCTTTTCTGCATGAACTATTATGCAATTTTTGCCAGTTTCTATGTCTTCAAGTCCAATACCCTTTTTTGTGTGTACGTGTTTCTGATATAAAAATGGTTTTAAAATCATTACCCTGTTCACTACTTCCCTTTCCATTTATTGATTTCAGGCCAAACTGTTACATTCAAAAACCAAATAATCAAGTCTTTTATTTGTTAGGACAGGAAGAGATCACAGAGAATCAATATCATACAAAAATGCAAATACATAACTCGAGAGAGAGAGAGAGAGAGAGAGAGAGAGAGAGAGAGAGAGAGAGAGAGAGAGAGAGAGAGAGAGAGAGAGAGAGGGAGAGGGAGAGGGAGAGGGAGAGGGAGAGGGAGAGGGAGAGAGGGAGAGGGAGAGGAGGGAGGGAGGGGGAGAGAGAGAGAGAGAGAGAGAGAGAGAGAGAGAGAGAGAGAGAGAGAGAGAGAGAGAGAGAGAGAGAGAGAGAGAGAGAGAGAGAGAGAGAGAGAGAATATTTGTTAAATAGGCTCAATTATGACTTCCGTCATCATGTTTACATAATCATGTATTGTAGTTTGAATCACTGGTCTATTGTATGGAAAACGAGTGTATATTCAAACATTAAAATCAAGAACATCAATCATCATGTAAAAAAGGATAAATTTTCATGCGAATTCCATTAATTTTGTATAGAGTTATCAAATATAAACTTGGGTTCCATTTTCTTTGAAAGATTATGTACACAAGTAAAGCTGCTAATACATAAAACCACACTCACACACATGGAGGCAGATACATGTACACATCCATGCCAAATCCACATACCTTAATGTTCGGAAATGTGTTAAAGGGGGAACTGCTATAGCAAGCTAGTCTCAGTCTCAGTCTCAGAGTCTGTATGTGTGTGTGTGTGTGTGTGTGTGTGTGTGTGTGTGTGTGTGTGTGTGTGTGTGTGTGTGTGTGTGTGTGTGTGTGTGTGTGTGTGTGTGTGTGTGTGTGTGTGTGTGTGTGTGTGTGTGTGTGTGTGTGTGTGTGTGTGTGTGTGTGTGTGTGTGTGTGTGTGTGTGTGTGTGTGTGTGTGTGTGTGTGTGTGTGTGTGTGTGTGTGTGTGTGTGTCTCTCTCTCTCTCTCTCTCTCTCTCTCTCTCTCTCTCTCTCTCTCTCTCTCTCTCTCTCTCTCTCTCTCTCTCTTCTCTTTCTTTCTCTTTCTCTTTCACTTTCACTTTCACTTTCACTTTCACTTTCACTTTCACTTTCACTTTCACTTTCACTTTCACTTTCACTTTCACTCTCACTCTCACTCTCACTCTCACTCTCACTCTCACTCTCACTCTCACTCTCACTCACTGTGTGTCTGTGGGGTCATCTTCGTTGTTGTTGTTGTTGTTGTTGTTGTTGTTGTTGTTGTTGTTGTTGTTGTTGTTGTTGTATGTATCTGATTCATGATTCAGTGATTTACAAAAATAACTGAATTCCAAATGCCATGAAGAAAAATTTTACTTCCACATGAAATGCATGCACACACACACGCAAAACTCTCAACAATGGAAAAAAAACAGTTAGCTAAATATATTGCATTATTATTCACAATCAATATAAAGTGCAATACTATACATGTAGGTTAAAACTAACAAATAATACCTATATCAGAACTAAAATAACATATAAAATGAAATTCATATATCCAGACATTCAAAACTTGTGCCACTTAATCTCAGATACTAAAAGTAGAGCAAACTTTACAAAATGCATTATCTGCCTGAAATAACATTACATGTCTTACATAATAGAAAAAAAACAATTAATGATGAGACAATTTACTAACTGTGTTGCAGTAAACCAAAGGGGGATAATATTGTAATTGTTTAGCATCTTCTAATACCACTCACTACTAAGGCCAATAGTAAACAATTATAAATAACTGTTACCTCAAATATATTAAAAGTTATGTGTTTGACAAAATAAAAATATCACACACACCCTCACAGTCTGCATTGCAACTACTTCTCAAAACCATATTAAAAGAACGTTTTCTATAAACATTTCCTTACTGAACCTTACCCTAGTAAAGTCCATGTCACATAAATAGATTGAAAAAATAGTTAAGTATTACAACTATTGGAAATATATTTCTAATGCTACTATGTGGAATATGTTAAATAATGTTTTCTAAAATAATCTCATGTTTCATTATTGCTAAGAGGTGGAGGTCCTTCCCCATAGCAATGCTTAGCTCTAGGGTCTATGTACAGAGTTTCGTGCTGCACCGACTGACTGGATGTGCGGCATTTCACAAGGCAGAGCTCAAAGTGGTCGGACACTGATGCATACAGTGGGCTGTTATCACTTATCTGGCCCAAAACTTTCTTCAGTAGAGCTTTCTGAAATGCAAAGATTTAATTTTCATTTCCAAACTCTATAACTCAAATTTAGAAAGACTCGCTGTCATGGGTCATGTCCACATGGCAGTAATGAGCGAAGAGCAGTTGGGAGCTGGTTCATTTGTATTTCCTTACTGAATAAATATATTTCTAGGAGAAAACTGAAAATTTTGCTTTTTTATTCTCCTACATGTAAAGGCTCAAACTGTGATGTTCAAGGGAGAAAGATTTACTATCAACTCTTCCTGCACTCATTTACTGACAGTGTGGACACATCTATATACTACAGTCTTATCAAGCTTCTTGCTTTTGCACAATCATGCCAACTCACTATCAGTGTGAAAACAGTCTTAGTCATGTTCTGATAAGGACATTAAACATGGAATTACCGATATTCAAGTTACATTGAAAAATAAATATTTTCAAAAAGCGTTGTTTTAAATTAGCTTACAAGTGATTTTTAAAATGACAGATATCTAGATTAATCAAATTTTTGACTATGATATCCACAGTAAGGTAATGCTAAAATTCATAATTAAATTCAAACCTCTTTGGATGATTTAGCAATATACTCTCCCTCTTATATCTAACATAATGGTTAATAAAAAAAAAAAAGTAATTTACAAAATTCTAATTGCACCCCTTGAAATCATTACTTGTCTCAACTTTTTTTGATAAATTGGCTGAATTTACTATCAGAACTCACCTTATCAGGCTGTAGGCAACAGGATACACAATATTCATAAATAGCACAGCATCCATGACTATTGCAGGTGTCACATGCATAGCGACGGGTTGTATCTACAGCAACGTTGCAACAGCCGGTGCTTAAGCGGTCCACTCTATGGCATACATAACCTGAAAAGCAATTCTGGTTTACATTTCTCTCAGAAGTAATAACCCAAAAAGTCACAAGATGGCATAGGATGCAAAATATCATGGACCTCAAGAAATAAGTGGCAGGAAAAAATAGTTTCCATGTGTAATATATATGCACTACATTTTGCATCACATACAAGATACACAAGTATATCATATGCATTCTGAATTTATAATAAAAACTATGTATAAATACAACTGTGCAATATTTGCTAAAGTTTGCATCTTGTAGTCAGTTATCATGTCATCTTGACAATGTCCACTACCTGACAACACATATACTTTATGTTATATATACTTTATATTACTTTAATTTGCAATACAAAGTAATATTCTATATTAATAAGATATACAATCTGCAAGCCTGAAATGCAAAATACATAATAACTTTAATGAATAAGGGGTTTTGAACATCTTTTTTCATCTTCTTTTTAATCCAGCATAATTTTTACAATATATTTAGTTACTGATAATGGTTTCTATATTCTAAAATGACATCAATCAAATTGATGGTTCCTACTCCTTATAAAAACTACTGGAAATCAATGATTCTGGAAGATGGACTCATGCATTAATGTCTTAAAAGTTTAGTAAACACATATTCAGGGTCCTTAATGACGGCTCATGACAATTCATATGATAAAAACAAGCTAATGTTCATCTGCGTTTGCAAGATATCTAGCTTATATTTACCTTGGTCATCAGCTAGGAGAACCTTCCCTTGCACTGAATTCCTGCATGTTGTTACTTTGTCACTTGAAGTTCCATTGGGCGAGTCTGGCCCCCATCGAAATTCCACTCTTCCTCCAACCTCATCTTCATTTTCGTCAGGAATGCCAGTTCCCTATAAACATGAAATTCAAATGATTTTAAAACATTATTTACATAAACTTCCATAAAAGGCTTAGAACTGGGTAACAGCAATTCCAACATCTATATACTGTTACTGTCCTGGCAAGGTTTTTGAACCAGACATGTGTGCCAGATTCTATTTTTTCTCCTAAATGATGAGAATATAACAGTGAGGTGCTTTAGTCACAGCCAAAGAAGATGAAGAGGAAAATGTCTCCTTGATCTGGGATGGGGAACTTACATGATGAATTAATCACTTACAGTATCGTATTTCATGCTGCAAGCTATAAAATACAACCATTTATGTATTAATTACCAATGTTAGTATACACTCTATCACCATATTACATTTAAATGGGCATGGGTCATTACACGTTTCATGGATACATTTGAAATAACTCAAAGAATGAATTGTATGAATTTTAATTTTAATCAACTTATCAACAACTGAGATCATAAAATATATGTTCCATATCATCAATATGGACTAGATTATATAATTTGGCTTAAAGTAAATTTGAATAAAACCTTGCCAGAAAACTTCTGGTTCATCTCCTCTTGTTCCATATAATAACATTTTCATGAGATGCTATTATGATTTGCTTTTAAAATATTTTGTGACTACAGTCATTAAAGATGTAAAATCTTGCACTATTAATCCCCTAAAACAGGGTATGTTTCAGTAGATCCATTAAAGGAAAAGGCAAGTGACATTTCATAACGTACTCCTACTGCATGGTATATCACAGGAAGCAAATGGCACATATTGGTGGAACTGTAAGCACTTTATATATGTGCAGCCCACAAATACTGTCAGCTTCAGGCCAATAATGAGTAGACTGAAATAAATGAGTATCCAGAATCAGTTTAGTACTACTGTAACTATCGTTATCATTATGGTAATCATCATTTTTACCATCATAGTTACTATTAACCATTTAACCCTAGGAGTTGTAACATTATACTGTTAAGCATTAGTACCACTAACACATTGTATTTCTCATCTAAACTATCATGCACATTTGTATTGAGTAATCAATATATGGCACATGCTGGCACTATGATCTGTCTGCTGTTACAGAATAATTGCCAATTAAGTAATAGATAACAATGAAACTCCTGCAACTAGTTTAGAAATAACATTGGAGAAATGAGCGCTTTCTGGAGAACTTGTGCACACCTTTTTCAAATTTTTACATGCACACACAAAAAATGCATTTAGTAAGGTCATATAATAGTTGATTTGTTGGGTCCTGAAAAGCATGTAAATGAAGACTCATTGCTGGCTGAAAGGATTAACTTTGATAACTAATACCATTTAAGTTACAACTATCACTCAAACTTGTAATATATGTCAAGGTAATTCTTTCTAATATAAATACATCCCTCAGACTCTAAGTCCCTATTACTCTAATCAATAAGCTTGGGGTTATCCTGGGAATCTGGGTTGAGGAGGGGTGGGGGATATGGGGAATACCACTCATAACAGTTAAGTAATGTTAAATACAAGAAAAAAAAAGAAAAAAATGCTAAAAATCATATTTCAAATACAAGCAAAAAAGGGGGAAATATGAAAAAAGCCAAGAATTACATTTCAAATAAGTAGAAAAAATATATATAGGTATATTCTAAATAATAAAAAGGGAAAAAAACAAGCCAAGATTGGGTCAGAGGATTCAAACTACTGTTGCACACTTCAACAAATAAAAGTGACCCATCCTAAATTTCACATTTTTGCACTAAAATTACTCTAAATAAAGTAGAAACTATGACTGTATCTAATTTACTCCTTGTATAATGTGGATATCAGTTTCCTTTAGTACACCATATTATTACAAAAGGAAATATAAAACAGTAAGACATTAAAAAAGATAAAACAGTGTGTTCACTCCAGATATACGACTGGTTTGTTAAAATTGTGTGAGGTCCGACCCAAAGAAAATTTGTATACTTGACATGCATAAATAAAGGAATAAATGCATATTTATCAGTCTAGACATATATATCAACCGGGCAAATAGATAGATAAATGTATATCTATCAGATATATAAACTGATATGCATTTATTTCTGTGTAAATGCATGTCTGTATTTATGAATATTCATTGAGTTGGGCCTCGCACAATTTTAACAAACCAGCCAATAGTCTACTATAACATCAACAGAGTGATAGAATCTTTTTTTATCACTTGCACCCAAAACATGATTTTATTGTTTGTTATTCAGATATGCATGACATTCATTCTAGTTATTAGATTGAACCTGTAGTAGCCTGATTATTTAAATTAGAGCCCATTTCAACAAATTAAATTTATTACACTCTGTTTAAAAGATGGAATATTGTTTTATTGAGAGAGAAAAACAGGATTTCTTTCATCACAAATTTTATTCTTAGGATATGAGAGATTGTATGCAGTTATGTACAAGGCTGCGACTCCCATGGCTTCAGTATTTCCCTTTTCTGTGTCATACTTCAAGACAGTCACACTGGCAGAGAGCCATATGATAATCTGAGTAGTTGACATAAGGAGATTAATCATGTAAACAGAAAATCTTTACATTATAAAATCTATTCAACTCTATTAATTAGGCATACCCTTTGGACACTACCTAAGGAGAGGGCTGATGGGGCTCTGCCCCCTCAAACCCACCGGGAAACATTGTCTTCACCTTGTATGTACAGCAAGATAGAGCTGAAACTTGGCAGCACTGAGCAGACGGTGAGCAGTGCTTTCCGTGAACTTTTTCCTCTGTTTGTAATGTTCCTGTCTGTGTCTGTAGATTACTTCTTGAACGAATGACTGCAACTTTTGGTCCTCTTTAAGAATATCAACTTCAATTTGCCCCAGGTTTGTGCATGCACACTGTGAAGTTTAATTATAGGTTCACCAGACTAGAAACTTTGTGGTGCACACGCATTACATTGCACACAGGGCTAGCTGTGCGCTTTTCTGTATTCAATTGCAAAGTTCTTTCTTATTTGTTGGCTGTGTACAGTTGTCTAGGTGCCTGTTTACCAATGCCTGCTAAACAGGTACCTAGAAAATGCTGTGTGGGTTGGCCCAAGAGTGGATTTATCAATTAAACTGAGCCACACTTAATGGCATAGAAATGAAGTATAACTAATGTATCATCCATCACTATTGCTACATAATGCAGAACAATAGTCATGCAACAGCAAATCACACATTTTTGGGCAAGCTGAAAATTTGACTGTACAAGTTATGACTTTCACAACTTTTTTTTTTTTTTATACGACTTTAAAATTTGACTGTACAAGTTATGACTTTTAAAAATAGCTTTCCCACGCATGTAAGAAGGTATCGAGTCTGGTAGGGTCACAACAGGGATAACAGACAGCTGATTTATGTGCTAAATATCATATATTTTATACAAAACAATTGCCAATTAGAGTATTACATGTCCTGATCTCCTTCAGGCAATGCCCCAGGGCTCGTGACAAGTGGGCATGTGAGTACCTTGTAAAGAACAACATAAAATACAATGCATGCATTCTAGTAACATGACATGATTGGCTTGTCTTCTGTAGCCGAGACCAAGCCAGTGATTACAGGGATAGCAAATCACCCAGAGCTATGACCCAAGTTAGCCATGACGTGAACTACATGCCATCCAGTGGTATTAAATGTACCTATTCGGCTGCAAAATACAATATGGAACTAAGTGGTGAGAACAAGTTTGCATGCACCATCACACACGCTCATATGGACACATATCACACGCATGCACACGCACACACACGCACGCACACGCACACGCACACACACACACGCACACACACACACACACACACACACACACACACACACACACACACACACACACACACTCACACTCACACTCACACTCACACTCACACTCACACACACACCACACACACACACATGCACACGCCACCACACATGCCCATGCACGCTCATGCCACCCACACCCACACCCACCCCACACCCACGCCCACACATGCACTCCCACGCCCACGCATGTACACACGCACACGCACGCACAACCACACACACACATCACACATATACACATATACACATACATACATACACACATACATCATCCTGTCTTTGTACATCAATATTTTGCAAGAGTTTTGGTGTGGATGGGGGTGTTTCGTCCCGCAGTGTTTAGATCGCCAGAGACTTTCGCCATAGGAAGACACACTCCAACCTCTCCTCTCATTTCCCATCTGCAATTGTGATTTTGGTCCCGTTCTATAACCCTTTGCTGTGTCCTTTTTTTCATGTAGATTATTTAACCACTTTGTTCAGTGAATTTTCTTTATACTGGCCTGACAGTAAATTAGAAAAGGGGACTGAGAGTGCTCACCTCCATGTCCACACTTGGATCTGTGGTGGCTTCTCGGGTTGGAGTGGTATCCTGTGGTTACTTTGGCTTAACATTGGTGTCTGGAGTGGGGTAATTTAGTGTGTGATGTATTGGCCAGCCTGAGGTACCATGTTGAAAGTTCCGGAGCCAAGGAGTGAGGGAGGAGTCAGCAGGGATACTCAGGTTAATTTGGGGGGAAACAAACACAAGGAGTGTGAAAGGTGAGGCTGAGAACAATGGTCCACCAAACATGACAGATTATTTCACTAAGTGGCCAGAAGCATATGCACTCCTTGATCATGAGGTAGAGATAGTGCAGACAGACCAATGGTAGGAGTTTGAGTCCATGGCATTCCAAGAGTGTTGTTGACTGCTAAGGATCAAGAAGACCCTCTCCACCAGACTGATGGCTTGGTGAAGCAAATCAACAGGACATTGACAAAACGAGGTGACCATGAACTGCAGCAATGATCAGCAGGACTGGGACATGAAGTTACCAACATTGCAGTTGGCCTATCACACAGCCCAGCACGAGGCAACCACCACACTCCCACCAAGCTGATGTTCGGTATGGAGCTACAACTCCCCACAGATCTGGCAACAGGGTGCCCTCCCCAGGAAGTTACTGACCCTGGAACAGCCAATTATATACAGATGTTGCAAGAAAGGCTGTTCGCTTCCCACAGATTGGCACATAACAGCATGAGGACAGCTAGCAACACCATGAAGACAGACTATGACTAGTATTCAAGAGAAGTCAAGTATAACAGTGACCAAGCGTGGCTACACAACCCTCTCCGCAAGAAGGGACTATCTATCTTACAAACTCCAGTCCCTGGGAAAGTACCTATGAGATACTGCAAGTCACGTCTGACGTGACCTACAAATTCCAACATAGGT
>NW_020869429.1:631211-636211 GCF_003789085.1 Penaeus vannamei | reverse complement strand
ATACCCATTCTCATTCATAGTTATTCTACATAATAATAATGATGATAATGATAGTAATGATAAAACTAGTCAAAAGGATATTAGTAATTGTAAAAATTATAGTCATAATCATAATCATTAAAATGATTTCAATAATAATGATAATGATAATGAAAATAATAATAGAAAATAATAATAATAATAATGATAAGAAGAAGGATAATGATAATGATGATAGTAATATTATTAATCATAAGAATAAAAAAGAATGATGATGATAATAATGATAATGATATTGATATCAATAATGATAATAATATTAAAATCAATAATAATACTGATAATGATAACGATAATAATCATAATAATCATCATATTAATAATGACAATAATTATAATGATAATGATGAGAAATAGTAATAATCATAATTATAATGATAAAAGTGATAATGATAATGATACATATGATAATAGCAATAACAAATATTATGATAATAATGATGACAAGAACAGCAACAACAGCAATGATAAAAGTAATAATGCTGCTGCTGATGATAACAATAATGATAATATTGCTACTAATAATAATAATAAGAATGGTAATGATAATAAAAATGGGTATAATAATAAGGACATTGTTAATACCGATGATGATAATTCTATTATCATTATTATTGTTAATGTTATTATGGTTACTATTACTATTATCATTACTACTACTACTACCATCACTACTACTACTACTTTTCTTATTATTGTTATCACTATTAATGTTAATAATGATAATGCTGATAATAATAATGGTAATGACATTGAGAATAATTGACAATGATGATAACAGTAAGAACAATAATATTGATATTGAGAATGATGATATTCAACATAATAACAATAATGGCAATAACAATAATAGTAATATTAATGATAATAACAATGACATTGATGATAATGATAATGATAATGATAATAAAATCAAGAATAATGATGATCATAATAATCCTAATGATAATGATGGCATCAATAATGATAATGATTACAACAACAACAACAGTTATAATAATAATAATGATAATAAAGATAATAAATAGTAATAATAGTATAATAATAATAATAATAATAATAATAATAATAATAATAATAATAATAATAACAATAATAATAATAATAATAATAATAATAATAATAATAATGATAATAATGATGATAATAACAATAATATAATTATAATAACAATAATGAATAATTAAATGATGATAATAAGATAAATGACGAATAATAATAATAATAATAATAATAATAATAATAATAATAATATAATAATAATAATAATAATAATAATAATAATAATAATAATATAATAATACAACAAAATAATAATAACAATAATAATAATAATAATAATAATAATAATAATAATAATAATAATAATAATATAATAATAATATAATAATATAATAATAATAAATAATAATAATATAATAATATAATAAATAATAATAATAGATAATAATGAAATAATAATAGTGATAATAATAATGATAATAATAAATAATAATGATAATGATGATAATAATCATAGAGATATTGACAATGATAGTAATATCAATAATAACATTGATGATAACAATAATGATGATGCTAATGATTATATTGATGACGATGCTAATGATAACAATAATGATAATAATGATAGACAATGACATATGATAGAATATCAATAATAGTATTAATGATAATGCTATTGATAATGTGATGATAATGATAATGAATAAGTTAACATTGCTTATATATTCTGATAATACAATATCAATAATAAAAAGTAACAATGACAATAATGCTAATAATAATAATGTAAATGGTAATAATGATAATGATGATAACAATCATAATGATGATAATAAGAATAATGACAATAAGCTATCTATCTGATGATGACAATAAAAATAATGATAATGATAGTAATAGTAATAATAATAATACTGATAATGATAATAATAATAATAATAATAATAATAATAAATAATATTATTATTAATTATTATTATTATTATTATTATTATTATTATATTATAATTATATAATGATAATGATGATAATATAATAACAATAACAATAATAATAGTAATCATAATAATGATGATGATGATGAATAATAATAATAATGATAATGATAATGATGATAATAATAACAATATAAATGATAATAATAATAATATAATAATAAATAATAATAATAATAATAATAATAATAATAATAATAATAATAATAATAATAATAATAATAATAATAATAATAATAACAATAATAATAATAATGATAATAATGATAATAATAATAATAATAATAATGAATAATGATAATAATGATAATTAACAGTAATAATAATAATAATGATGATACTATTATACTACTATAGTAAAATAATGATTGATTATAATGATAATAATAATAATAATAATGATAATGATAATAATAATAATAATAATAATATTGATAATAATGGTAATAATGATGATAATGATGTTAATGATAGTAGTTACAATGATGATAATAAAATGTTAATAATGATGATAATGACAATAATGATAATATTAATGAAAGTAATGCTAAACATTATTATAATGATAATTATTATCATTATCATTATATAATATATGATAACAACAATGATAATAAAAATAATGATAACTTTAATGGTGAATAGAATGATGCTAACAATGATAATGATAATAATAATAATAATAATAATAATAATAATAATAATAATAATAATAATAATAATAATAATAATAATAATAATAATAATAATAATAAATAATAATAAATAAATAATAATAATAATAATAATAATAATAATATAATAATAATAATAATATAATAATAATTAATATAATAATATAATAATAATATAATAATAATAATAATAATAATAATAATAATAATAATAATAATAATAATAATAATAATAATACATAATAATATAATAATGATAATGATAATGACAGTAAAGAATGATATCAATAAGGATGATGTACATTGATAGTATAATGATATAATGAATAATGATCATAACAATGACAATAAAATAATAATGGTAATGATAGTAAATATCATGTTAATAACGTAATGATTGTGATGATAACAATGATGAAACAAAATAATACCAATAATAATAGTAATGATAATGATAATGATAACGATAATAACAATGATATTAAATATTACATCAGGAATAACAACAACAAACAGTAATAATAGTGGTAGCAATAATGATGATCAATAATATAATAATAATAAATAAATAATAATAATAATAATAATAATAATTGATAATAATGCAGATGACGATAATGATAACGATAATAAAAGATGATGATGAAATATCATTATTATAATAATGAAACATAATAATGATAATAATAATGATAATACGATATGATGATAATGATTATTGATGATAATGATAATGAGTAAAATGATAATAATGATAATGAATAACAATAATAGTAAAAATAAAGGTAATATTGATGCTAATGACGGTAATAATAACAATATTGACAATTAATTGATTAATAATAACCAAGAAAAAAATGAATTATTTATAATAATGTGATATTGAAAATGATGACGATAATGATAATAATGACATCATTGATACAGNTGGAATAATTTTACTTATCCCAATTCTGATTTATTCTGTAGTGACTGAGAGAGCATAAGAACCTACAGCGTGTGTCTTGGTCTGGGGTGTGTTCTATTGGGTTAAGGACCGCGGGAGGAGTGGGAAAGGGCAGGGGTGGCGGCAGGCCTGGGCGGAGTGAGAAGCGGCAGAGGATGGGAGGCCTGCGCTGAGAGGCGCCTGAGAGTTACGAACTCTTGGGAAATTTATGGCCGAACGTTCCTGGCGCCACCGAGATGTTAGAGGATGCCTGTTGCCTACTGAATGATCACAAGATGGTCGGATGCCCTATTTAGTTGGATATTACTTCTTTCTACTGCAGCGTCCACATTTAGTGTAATTTTCATTATCATTTCTACCTTTATTATCATTATTAATATCATGTTTTTTTTTACTATTATTATCATTATTGTTATGATTATTATTATCATATGTTAGTTGCTCTATTTTTCTCTCTGCCTATCTTTCTGTTTCTATCCAATTTAATACATTTTTTTATTGATTCATGAACAGTATATATTATAAGAAAAAAGTTAATATAAAACGCAGAGTTTCGATCCACGGTCCTCCGGGTTATGAGCCCGGCGCGCTTCCACTGCGCCACCCTGCTAACTTAAAGTGATATGGGAAAGATGGAGTTATAAAGCAGAAATCATCATAATCATTAATTCTTTAGATTCTCTGCCATTAGCCTCATGGTTTATTGTTTTATCATCCTTCTTTTTTCACTTTCAATTTTTTGAATATGATTTTATTTGTTAGTCAATAAATTAATTATTATTGTTGTTATTACTATCCTTTTTTACTGTTATTATTATTATTTTTTCTATTATTATGATTATTATGAATGCCAATTATTTCTATCCCATTAGATATAATTATCAATTATCATTATCATTCTTATCTTTATCATAACCATTGTTATTATTATTTCTATTATCATCATTATCTCTATTATTACTGTTTTCATTATTGCTATTATTGTCATTATCGTAATCATTTTCATTATCATTATCATTATCCTTGTGAATATCATCAATTATCATTATTATTACTATCCTTTTTAAATAACCATTTATTAATACTACATTTTTATTGTCATTATTATTACTATAATTTTTTATCATTATTTTTATAATCATTATCATTACTACTATCGTTGCTATTAGTATCATCATTAATTTCTTCATTATTATCCTTATCATCATTATCATGATTTATACCATTATTGTTATTATTATTATCATGATGATGAATAATTATCAGTATAATCATTATCTATTGTTATCATTATTATCATTATCATTATCATTGGCATTATTTTTATCATTATTATCATTA
>NW_020869429.1:616211-628711 GCF_003789085.1 Penaeus vannamei | reverse complement strand
ATACATACATATATAGGAGCACATACATTGTGTGTGTATATATATATATTATACTATTATATATATATATATATGTATATACATATATATCATATATACCTATTTATATTTACACACAATAAATGTGAAATAGTGGATATCTCTTTCGTTCTTTATCTTTTTTCACTCATATTTCTCGGTTTCTGTTTTTATCATTGTTATCATTCTCTCAGTCTCTCCCTTCTCTCTCTCTCTCGCTTTCAACCACTATTTACAACAGAATATAAATCAATGAAGCATCCATCAATACGATTGTTTCCGTGTTGTAGTGGTTATCGCGTGCGCTTCACACGCTCAAGGTCCTCGGTTCGATCCCGAGCGGAAAGAACGACATTTGATTTTGGAAGAATTTTACTCTCCGTGTCTTCCTGAAACAGCTGGTGATGCTGCAGTGACCTGGATTGCAGCCTCCACGTCAGAGGATGACCCTCCGAGCGGCATCCGAACGTCTGGCGCCACCGAGATGTTAGAGGATGCCTGTTGCTACTGAATGATCACAAGATTGGTCGGATGCCCTATTTTGTTATGGATATTACTTCTTTCTACTGCAGCGTCCACAATTTAGTGTAATTTTCATTATCATTTCTACCATTATTATCATTATTAATATCATGTTTTTTTTTACTATTATTAATCATTATTGTTATGATTATTATCATATGTTAGTTGCTCTATTTTTTCTCTCTGCCTATCTTTCTGTTTTCTAATCCATTTATACATCTTTTTATTGATTCATGAACAGTAATATTATTAAAGAAAAAAGTTAATATAAAACGCAGAGTTTCGATCCACGGTCCTCCGGGTTATGAGCCCGGCGCGCTTCCACTGCGCCACCCTGCTAACTTAAAGTGATATGGGACAGATGGAATTATAAAGCAGAAATCATCTTAACCATTATTCTTTAGATTCTCTGCCATTAGCCTCATGTTTATTGTTTTATCATCCTTCTTTTTTTTCACTTTCAATTTTTTTTAATATGATTTTATTGTTAGTCATAAATTAGTTATTATTGTTGTTATTGCTATCCTTTTTACTGTTATTATTGTTATTATTTTTTCTATTATTATGATTATTATGAATGCCAATTATTTCTATCCCATTAGATATCATTATCATTATCATTATCATTCTTATCTTTATCATAACCATTGTTATTATTATTTCTATTATCATCATTATCTCTATTATTACTGTTTTCATTATTGCTATTATTGTCATTATCGTAATCATTTTCATTATCATTATCATTATCCTTGTGAATATCATCATTATCATTATATTACTATCCTTTTATTACCATTATTAATATATTATTTATTGTCATTATTATTACTATAATTTTATCATTATTTTTATAATCATTATCATTACTACTATCGTTGCTATTAGTATCATCATTAATTTCTTCATTATTATCATCATTATCATGATTTATACCATTATTGTTATTATTATTATCATGATGATGATAATTATCAGTATAATCATTATCTATTGTTATCATTATTATCATTATCATTATCATTGGCATTATTTTTATCATTATTATCATTATCATTATTTTCACCACTTTCATATAGGACTTTTATGTAACCTTGTTACTTGCTTTTCATATTTCTTCTTTGTCTTTTCTTTCCCTTTTCATCATTTGCGCATTTTTTTGTTGTCTTTATCATAGTTTCTTACGCCTTTGATTCTTACCTGCGGGCTGTATTTTTGTTTTATTATATTTGAATGCTATTTGATCGCTGCTGATTGGGGAAAGAAATTGCGAGAAGCTGTTTATAGCCAGGTGTTAATAGACAAGAGAGAAGGAGGGGAGAAATAACGAAGAAAAACAAGACAAAAACAGAGATACAGCATAGGCCTATGTGAAAAGGAAAAGGAAAGGAAACGAGAATTCAGAGATTATCGGTCAAGGCAGGAAATCAGAGAGAAAATGGGGAAACGGGGAAAGAGGAATTAGCAAAAATATCAAATAGATGATAAGGGAAAAATGCCAGAGAGACAAAAAGAGAAAGAAAACAAAACAAAACAAAGGGGTTAAAAAACTGTGAGAGATTAGAAAGAATAAACAGATACTCAAAATAGATTTTTAAAGAAATTAGAAATAGATTTCTAAAGAATGGCCTTGTAATTATAGTAAGATGTGTGTTTGTTTGTTTGTTTGTGATTATTTGTTGTACAGCGAAATTGTGTAGCCTCTCAACCCCATGAAACGAAGCTTCTATTAAGTTTTGTATTTACCTTTTCACACCCGGGGTTTCGCGTAATCCTTAAAATCCGTAGGGAATCTCAGCTCCGAAGGGTTATGCGCATCATACTGACATATCAGTGTCATGAAAATTATCAGAAACAAACAAAATACTATCTTGACATCAAACTTTGACTTCCTACGAGGCAAAACAATCTGCATTTTAACTTAGCCTTAAAATAGCTACGTTTGGGTTAGGAAACTGCAGTCGAGTTCTGAAACACCGAAGAGAACTGACCACTGTCATGAGAACCGTTTTTCGTTTCGCATTTTTCAGTCATTAGATGCTTGATGTGTGTGTGTGTGTGTGTGTGTGTGTGTGTGTGTGTGTGTGTGTGTGTGTGTGTGTGTGTGTGTGTTTGTGTGTGTTAATCGACTGGTTTTACACCTCCAGCTTTTATAACAATCATGTGCAAGACTTTCATTATGTCATTTTTTAGATTGAATTGACACAAGAAAAATAAGTAATTTCAGTTTTAGTGACATTAATAGACGAGTGGAGCACACTCTTCTTAAAGCAATGTAAAAAAAAAAAAAAAAAAAAAAAAAATGCTGAATTACACCAGCCGGGACTCGAACCTCGGTCTCTCACGTGTAAGGAGAATATTCTGGCACTTGAACCACTGGTATTTTTCTTAATAATTGTCTACAAATTGTTGTTTTGCTGCAAATACAGTTTGTTTGTACTGCAGTTTTGGTGCTTAACAAAAATATTGATATGAATGGTATTCGGTGTTCATTATTGCTGTTACTCTTTATGTTGTCTCGGTTCTAAGCGTATGTACACACACACACACAAATATATATACATACATATATATATATATATATATATATATATATATATATATATATATAATATAATTTATATATATATATGTATATGTATATATAAATGTTTATATATATACATATATATATATATATATATATATATATGTATATAGATAGATAGATAGATAGATAGATAAGGGAGAGAGAGAGAGGAATGTATGCATGAGAATATCTGTATCTTTTACTGGAAGAGTGTTAGTTTTGATTAATTTCAAGCTTCTATGTTTGTTGCCATTTGCCATTGTGATAACATTTCCTATTTTTTCCAGTTGCAATACAATTCAATCCATTCCATCCATGCAGAGGACAGATGTTTTGTAATGAAATATAAACATAGCACTGACATCTTTTCATCTGAGGACATTACGGTAGAAATCGAAGCCATGCGGTCTGCCCTCCTAATGTTTTCATCGTTAAAAAAAAAAAAAAAAAATCAAAGGTTAAGGCTTGAAACAAATGAATGTGCTTGACATCAAAGGTCATACAACGCCATGTTAAAGTGTTGTGCCGGAAATGCTAAAGAGGAGTTAGAGATTGCGATAAAATGTGTTAGATGTCAGAAAATAGAGAGCGTTATAGGATAGTATGGTAATGAAAAAGGAAAAGAAGAGAATAAGTGAAGTAGAGCAAAGATTAGTAGCAAGGGGAGGGTTAAGGGGTAGGGCGATTGAGTGAATTACAGTGTATGTCGCTGGGGAAGGAATAGGAGCAATGTTCAGGGAAAAGAGAGATGGACGTTTGGAAAATAGGAGAAGCATCCGGGAAGAGGGGTGGGGGGGGGGGAGGAACTAGATGTCAAAGATTGGAGGGTGTCATAGGAAAGCATGGTAGGGGGAAGGGAAAAGAGGGAAGCAAATGCAGTAGAGCAGGGATTAGTGAAATGGGAAAGGGGTAGACCATTAATCTTTCCCATTTTACTGTCAACATTTTTATTATTTTTTTACCATTATCATCATCATAATCATTATAATTTTCGTCGTTGTTATTATTATTACCATCATCATGGTCATTGTTTTTATTATCATTAGTATTACTATCATTATCATTATCATTATTACTATTATTATCATTATTACTATTATTATCATTATTATTATCATCATTTTCATTATTATTATCATCATTTTCATTATTATTTCTACATTATTATCATTATCATTATTATTATTATTGATATCATTGTTTTATTATTATTATCATTATTGTTATTATGATGATTATTATCATATGTCAGTTGCTCTATTTTTCTCTATCTTTCCGTTTTCTAATCTATCTCTACATCTTTTTATCTAGTTTGTTCCATCTTTTAGCCTTATCAGTGATTGATTAACAGTATATTATTAAAGAGAAAAAAAAATCCATATAAAAGGCAGAGTTTCGATCCACGGTCCTCCGGGTTATGAGCCCGGCGCGCTTCCACTGCGCCACCCTGCTAACTTGAAGTGATATGAGAAAGATGGACTTATAAAGCAGAAATCATCATAATCATTATTCTTTAGATTCTTTTAGATGCATATATGAATAGCAAAAGACACGCTCTCTTTCTCTCTCCAAATGTCTTCCTTTCCCTCTATCTATGTACCTACCTCTGTTTACATATCTATTTATCTTTGTCCGCATATAAATCTCTCTACAGCTAGGTAGATAGATAAGTGAATAGATAGATATATAGATAAATAGATAGATAAAAAAGAACCTTTATCTATCATGTGTGTCTGTAACCGCAGCCCGGTTTACTTTCAGAAGAGAAAGGCATAAAAGAGAGAGAAAGACGGAAACAGAGATGATAAATGGAAAGGAAGTGAAAGATAAGGAAAAAGAAAGACGCGAAGGATAAAGACGAAAATGCCAATAACGCCAATAATCGCAATAACAGTGGTAAGGCCGATCAGAAGAAAGGAGGAAAATACACAAAGATAATAAAGATCTGTAATAGCACTTGTAATACTAGTAATAGCAATAAATGTGACTGTATCAATAACAAATTTGTGATGACAGTATCAGCGATGATCTGAGTTGTGAGACGCATCACCTTTGCACTTGAAATAGCTATCTTTATCTATTACATAACTCGGGTAGACAGGTTCATTGCAGAAAATGATAGCTTTAATATGCAGATGCTACCCGGCTACTATTGTGTTAACTTTTTACTTGTATAAAAAAATGTCTCTTCATCGCTCTCTCTATGTCTATCTATCCATCCATCCATCTAAGTAGCTATTTCACAAATAACAACAATAATAATAACAATAATGGGCGAGGTTATGCACAGATCACCGTATATGTCGAAGGAAATCAGATTTGTCTTTAAACACATTTGTAACACAACATTGTCATCGTCATCATCATTATTAGCATCATTGTTCTCTTTTTCGGCCTTTGCATACTTGGCGACTCCGGTGACATGCGATTTCTTATTCTGTTCAAATGCAATTGTTACGGAATCACTTTTCTTGATCGCCGAAGCCAAGGAACGAGCGAGGATTCGGAAAAGGCTTGTTCATCTTCTGCGAGAACAGCTGTTCTTCATTTGCTTGATTCTCCTCCGTTCCTCTTTTCCCTTTCTTATTTCAGTTTTTTAATGCAGGGATGTTTATCATTCTCTCTTTCTGTCTTCCTCGATGCCTGTATTTGTTTCTCTTTGTTCATCCCTCTGTCTGTCTGTCTCTGTCTCTGCATTTGTATGTCTCTCTCCCTTTCCCTCTCTCTCTCTCTCCGTCTATCTCTCCCCTCCTCTCTCTTTCTCGCTCCCCCCCCCCCTGAATAATAGGTGCGATTCGAAGGAGTGAGAGAATGTTGTGATAATTATAATAATAATATCAATAATGATAATAATAATAATAATAATGATAATAATAATAACTGTAATAATAATAGTATTAACAATAATAATGATAGTAATAAGGATAATAAAAATGATAATAATGAAAATGATAATAGCAATGGTATTAATAGCAATAATAATAATAATAATAATAATAATAATAATAATGTAATAATAATGCAAAAAGAAGAGAAAAAATATGAGAACATGCATAGAAGTCAAATCGATCTGATCCAGAGAAACAAAAATACAAAAGCATTTGAAATATGAGCAAATGCATCTTAACATGTCCGTGCGTCAGTGTTTGTGAACAATTAAACATAAACGAACTCCATTTTTTATGAAAGCGTCTGTGTGTCGGTTAGCAAGATGGCCTTTAAAACCGTAGACCCGGGTTCGATTCCCGGCGGAAGGTATGTTCATATATAATTTTTTTTTTCTTCTCGCATTCTTTTTCTTGACATTTAGACAAAACTTGCAGTTTATAACGCGTTCCCACAAAGAATAAATCTTTAAAATCAAACTGAAACGGAAGCATGATCAGCCGTGGAACAGCGATCGTTTGCAGTGCAACAAGATGACTTGCAAATTGTTCACCAGCATCAGTAAGGTCCAGGAATTTAAAATCTAGATTTGTCTTTCAGAATCAGTTGAGGGCGGGTGAATTGGGTGAACAATGTGATGTTCAATTTACACGGGGAAATACACGATTCATATTGATGAACAAACATAAAGAATCCTTGTCCCAGACATCTTCGTACCACGATATTTATCTTCTCTCTTCATCGATTCGTCTCTCTCTTTCGAAATTGTAATGATAATAATCGTGGTGATAAAGATCATGAAAATGAAAAGATCACAGTAACAAGAACTTGTAAAAATGAAAACTAACAAAACTGCACAGATTTGATAAGTAGTTGACATACAGGTGGGACCCTACATAAAACAGCAACAGGATCATAAAGAGAATTTATAAGTCATTATCATCTGAGTGCTTATTATCATCACTACGCATCATTATCAGTATCATTGTCGTATCGTCATATAATCATCAAGGGTATCATAATATCACACACACACTAGCAAATAAGTATAAAATTAACATTTTAATCATTTTTAGTGCTATTATTATGATTATTATCATTATAATTATTATCATTACTATTACCATTACTATTATACTATTAGTTTTATCACTATCATGATTAATATCATCATTATCATCAAAAGTATTATCATATTTTTGCTATTATCATTAATGTTAGCATCAATGATCAGTGATACCATTGTGATCATTACTAACATTATCAATATTATTTTTTGAATTATCATTATTATCACCAGTATCGTTTTCATTACTGTCATTATTATTGCTATTGTTATTTTTATTATTAACATCATAAATATTATCATTATTCCCCATATTCACACAAATACGTAGCAAGGGAAAAATATTGCAACTGGGAGGCATTAATGTTGCACAAATACCTCTCCCAACCCATTCCTGTTGCCCCTCGACACCGTGGCCGAGAGGGTAAGGGCGCCAGATTCGAAACCCGCGATCGCGAGTTCGAATCTGCAAAAGGGAGCCAAAAGTGCTCCCTCTGGTTGCAACCTCGCCCGGGGCTGAAAGACATGAAAAGCCCCGGGCACAATAATACAAGACGCCTGCCAGGTTGCAATCAGTTTTTCCCTATTGTGTATTTTTATTTTATGTTTTGTTAGCCAGAAAACTGGCTAACAAACATAAAATAAAGAAGTGAAAAGAAGGAAACGTTTTAAATGAGAAAATGCGAAAGTAGAAAATGTGTCAAAACTGCGACGAAAATGCTACTTAAGAAAACAGTGCGAGAGAGAGATTAACACTGGGAAATATGGCCGTAAGAAATATGAAATGCAGAAAGATGGGGATTATTTACGATCGAGGGTTCTATTACTGCTGACTTTGACCCCAAATTTCGACAAAAGAATGTAGACTCGCAACGAAAGTGGTAACGCTTTTAAATAACAATATGGCTTATTGGTATTTTTGAAATGCGTATTCTAATGGCATTCATGATTAGGGTGTCTGTTAAGAGTATTGATAACAACGATAACCAGTGAGTATGCCAACAAGATATGTAAAAAACAAGCATTTTTTTCAGGCTTTCTCATCTTAATGCTTTGTTGAGATAAGTAGGTAGACAGATAGAAGGAAAATGAGAGGGAGTTTCCATATTTAAACATACATATAGTTTTTTTCCTATTACAGGATATTTCAGGGAAACAGGTTTTTGAAGGAGCCAAGAAAAGTGATTTAAAAAGGATGGTAATTTATTTTTAATTTTAAAGGATTGGACATATTTCAGTGCAATGGTAGGTATACAGTAACGTTTAATGACATTTTACTCTCTCGGTGAAAGTACACACACAAGACATAGATATATGTAAAATTACATACACGAGTTTAAAAGTGGTTTTTATAAAAGCTAAAATTTAGTTATAGTAAAATTCTTTCATATAGTAATGAAAATCAAGACAAGCAGGAACTGGGGAAGGAAGGAAAGAGGTTATATTGTTATATTGCTTGTTTAGTGTTGTTTTCATTCCACTTTGCCACTTCAGATAAGAAACACGAACTCATAGAAGAGAAGCAAAGGTCTGTTTGCAATGAGATCCGATTTAGTATAATCATGGTTGCAGAGTTTTGGGGCTTGCAATATAGAGCGAACTGCACTGTCTCCTCTTTACAGTAGCTTAATGTTTACCTTTATGATATGAAAGGTTTGTTGTCACTGTATTGACACTGTCATAAAATAAAAATGCTACTTGTAGTCCGGAATGAAAACAAACGAGAGTATAGCTACGAAGGTGAGAAATGCTACTACTGTTGCACTGTGACAGCCGGATCCTGTGCTAACATGTAGTGGAAGGGCATCTTTTGTTTTGGTATGAAATGCATTGTTGTAATTCACGTGTTATCAGGACATCTTGTTTACATTTCATTGTATTCTATTCAACTGAAACTTTTTTTTTCCTTTTTTACTTTTTTTTTCTTTTTTTTTTTGTATTGATATCGTTTTATATATTGTGTTAATATTCATTCGCAGATTTTTAAAACGAATATTCTTTTAAACATAAACACTATTGTAAAAACATATATCGTAGCAACATACAAAAGTTGTATGTTAATTTATTTTTGCCTTTGAAAACGTACTGCGGTTGGGCAAAAACTGTTACTTGAACAGAAATTAAGTGGAATTTATGATAGAAACAAAATTTTGTCTAACAGGAATAATTGCGTAATTTAGTGTTTATCGTTGATACGGAATGTTAATTACTTTAGAGGTGATTGTAGTACTGAATCTACAAAAAGCTTCAGAGATTAAAACCATAAAATTGTACTAAAGGAGCCTCTGATAAGATGCCTGAGATAGATAGATAGATAGATAGAGAGAGAGAGAGAGAGAGAGAGAGAGAGAGAGAGAGAGAGAGAGAGAGAGAGAGAGAGAGAGAGAGCACTTAATGAGAGAGTGTTAATGAAATGTTGAATTTAGGTTTAGTATCCCCAGCCTGGATAGAAAGAAAAAATCCGACTGTAAACTAGGAAACATCATTTTTTTTTTATCCTAATGTGAGAGTACTGTGAGAAAATAAAATGAGGGAGAAAGAGAGTGAGCGAGAGTGCGAGAGAGAGAGGGTGGGGAAGGGAAAAAAGAAAAGATAAAAAGAGGTAAAAGGGAGAAATAGGGAAAATATGGAAAAGTAGACCTAATAAAGAGGAAAAGCGAAAGGGAGAATAAAAATTATAAACAAGAAGAGAGAGAGGGAAAATAGCAAAAGGTAAGATAAGAGAGATAAAGAGAAGTAATGTGTGACAAGAAAAAAACAGAGAGGGATCGGAAGAAGGTTAGGCGAAAGGGGAAGCAAGAGAATGGAACAAGTAGAAAAGAGAGGGAAACGAAAAGGGGAAAGATAGAAGTATAGGAGAGAAGACGAAGATGCTATGGAATAGAAAGGGAGGAAGAGAAAGGAGTGAAAGAGAAAAGGATAAAGAGAATGAAGAAAATAAACTTATGCCATAAATCCGGTCTTTTTTCGTGTCGAGACAATATAGAATTGATGATGATAAGCATTTTAATTGAGTATCGTGGTTCAGCGGTAGAGTTCGATCCCCTGAGAATTCACATATATTTACTTTAATCAATTTATTATTGTTGTTGTTGTTTTTTGTTGTTATTATTGTTATTATTATTGTTACTATTAGAGGTATTATTATTGTTATTATTATTATTACTATTATTGTTAGGGGGGTTTCTTATCTCCTGCCAATACAGAAAATTCCACATCATCATCATTATCATTACCATTATTATTATCATTATCATTGCCATTACCATTACCATTACCATTATTATTATCATAATTATCATTATTAATATTGATATTAATATTATTAATTATCATTATTATATTTTTAATATTATTATTAATTTATTATTATCATTATTACCATCATTAATACTATCTTTATTATTATTATTATTACCATTATTATTATTATTATATTATTTTTAGGGAGGTGTTCTTATTATCATCATTCTTATGAAACTGTTAGTATTAATGATTTGTATAACTGTTATTAACATTATTGCCATTATCGCCATCAGGATTATCATTATCGTTACCAGTATCATTATCGTTATTATTGTTATTATTATCATGATATTCTTCATGCTATCATCAGTATTACCATCGTTATTACTATTACTATTACTGGTATCATATCCTACTCTATGTCTGGTTATTTACTTGCCTTGTTCCTCCCTTCTCTCTCTCTCTCTCTCTCTCTCTCTCTCTCTCTCTCTCTCTCTCTCTCTCTCTCTCTCTCTCTCTCTCTCTCTCTCTCTCTCTTCTCTCTTTTCTCTCTCTCTCTCTCTCTCTTTCTCTTCTCTCCTCTCTCCTCTCTCTCTCTCTCTCTCTCTCTCTGTCTATCTATCTATCTATTAATTTGTCTATATATTTATCTTATCTGTCTATCTATTTGTATTCCCATCTAGAGAGAAGAGGGGAAAGGGAGAAAATGAAATGGAGGAGAGGGGAAGAGAGACGAAAAGGTAAGAAAGAAATGGAGACGAGAGAAACACAGAAAAAGGTAGGTACAGAGGGAAAAAAAAAAAAAAGTAAAAGAAAGAGAAGGGGAGAGAGAAAGAGAGGGGGGGGGGTAAAATAAAAAAAATAAAAGAGGAAAAGGGAGAATAAAGGGGGAAAAATAAATACGGAAAAGCAAACGTAATGGAAACGATGAGGAAAAGAGAGAAAAAGAAAGGGGTAATCAGAGAGAGAGAGAGAGAGGGAAAATAGCAAGCGGTAAAGTAAAACAAATGAAAGAGAGAGGAAAGTTAGACAAGAAAGAAATGAGAGGGATGGGGAGAAAATGAGACGAAAAGGAAAACCAGAGAAAAGAGTAAGTACAAAGAGAGAAAAGCGAAAAGAAAGAAAAACGAATCAAACGAAAAGGGAAAAGAGCAAGAAAAAATGAAAAGAGGCCACGAGATTAAAAAAGAAAAGAAAGAATGGAAAAGAGAAAAGAAGATAAAAGAAAATAAAACAAATAAGCGTATGGCATAATTCCCAGCCTTTCGTAGTAACTAGATGAAGTAACCTCGCCTGCTACTTGACTGGCGAGAGTCCGATCCCCTGCCAGTTCTATGAAGCCCATAAGGTTTTTTCTTCATTTTTTAATTATCATCCTTATTATGAATTTTTCATTTTCTTATAACAATATGAATGAAATAATATGAATTAATGAAATAATGATTGCATTTTCTTTTACAATAGTGATATTGGTAGAAATGAGGAATGAGAATAAAGATATATGGTATAGATATAAGGATAAAGAATGATTTATAACTAATGATAACGAGGAAAGATCAAAATAGCGGTAATCCTGCAGTTCACTAAAGATAAAGGCTGAATGATGATCATCAAAAAAAGCGAAGCAAGTCAAAACTGGCACTTNGAATAGAGGGACAGAGAAAAAAAGCCGATTAAAGGCACTGGTGAATTTGAGAGAAGGAAACGAAATAGGTCAGAATGAAGTACGATGCAAGGAAGAGACGCAGGAAGAGCCAGAGAAGCGAAAAGGGGGGGATCAGGAAATTGTGCTCAAAAATTCCAGAGACTTTGCGAAGAAAAGTAGAACACGGGGAGAAAAGTTTACTTTCTTCACGTGCGGCAAGGGTGAATCCACGCTTGTTCAGAAAAGAAGAAAAAAAAAAACCTTTCAATTATAGAGGAATTTGAATGAAATATGCAATCACGAGAGAGAGAAGCGAGAGAGAACGAGAGACCGAAGAGAGAGAGAGGAGAGAGAGAGGAGGAGGAGAAAACGCGAGAACAGAAGAGAGGAGGACGAGAGAGAGAGAGAGAGAGAGAGACGAGAGAAGAGAGAGAAAAGAAAAAAAGAAGAAGAGAAGAAGACGAGAGAGAAGAGAGAGACGAGAGAGAGAGAGAGAGAGAGAGAGAGAGAGAGAGAGAGGAGAGAGAGAGAAGAGGAAAAGGGAGATA
>NW_020869429.1:596211-606211 GCF_003789085.1 Penaeus vannamei | reverse complement strand
ATATGGAGTAACGTTTTTGGAAAATCTTGTATAAGTTATTTGTTTCGCTTGTAAGTCATAGATCTACGGTAGTTTGAAGTCTATATTGATAAGCAAGAGTGAATTAGCTAGACATATAAGTTATTTTTTGATATTCTGGTTGTGTTTATTATCGATGAAACTGGAAAGTCACATTGTATAACTGTTAACTTTGGTGTGATTTTTGTTATTATTCTTTTTATCATTTTTCATTTTTATCCTCCTTCTTCTTCCTCCTCCCCATTATCACCATCATCATCATTATCACCATCATCATCATCATTATCACCATCATCATCATTATCACCATCATCATCATTATCATCATCACATCACCACCCATTATCATCATCATCACCATCATCGCTACTACGACCTCTGCTACTATCACTATCATTACTATCATCACTCTCAACTTTACCATCACCACTATCATTTCTGTCATCGACTTATCAGCAATTATCACCATTTATCATCACCATCATTAATTATAGAAGGGAAAAAATCTATCTCGACCTTTAATGAAGTACTTTAGGGGTTCTTCTAAGACCAAAAACTTTAAGAATCACAAAATATCATGAAAAGAAAATTTCACTATTTGTTATGTCATATTATATTATTTTTAAAAGCGAGAGGCCACGGGATATGTAGAGAGTGTTACAAATGTTCATAAATGTTATCAATTTGGATCTACAGTTCATTTATGATACTTATATAAGTAATATGTCGCTATTCATTTGTTTATATATATGTGTATACAATATATATATATATATATATATATTATATATATATATATATATATATATATAAACATACATACATACACACACACACACACATATTATATACATATGTTTGTATATATGTATATATACGCATATATATATATATATATATATATATATATATATATATATATATATATATATATATATTCATACATTATATATTATATATATATATATATATATATATATATATATATATATATATATATATATTATATATAGAGAGAGAGAGAGAGAGAGAGAGAGAGAGAGAGAGAGAGAGAGGAGAGGGAGAGAGAGAGAGAGACGGAGACAGAGACAGAGAGACAGAGAGACAGAGACAGAGAGAGAAATCGAGCGAGGGAAAAAAAGATATATGTACACGAGAGAACAAGAAGCAAAAATTCTCGAGATGGTATTTGTCTAACCTAAGTGGGAGCACCAAAAGCCCCCCATTTCCCCTTGTGGTCACTCGTTTTCGGACATGCGAGGCGACAACGGCCTATCCCAGCCTCCACAGTGGAATCAAACTCAATAAATCTTCTCTATGACTCAAATCTCATTTATTTCCCTCGCAGGTGGTAAGGGATCGTGTGTATAATCCTCTATCCTAGACCTTATGAAAGAGTGGAAAAGACGATATAGGCCTACCGCGTCTATGTAAAAGAAAAAAAAATACTTCAAAAATTCATTACTCTATTAATCCCTCCGAAAAGCTCAGGGGTCCATTTAGAATGCCATCTAGAGTTACCCTTCTGTTTATTCTGGTCAAAATTTATCACTCGGGTCCCTCCGCTCTGGCCGGCGGTCTGTGCGGTCACTCAAGATGTCTCCATTACCGCCGCCAGATGGCCGTCGAGGTGCGCGGGATTCAGACCCTTAGGGCGCCGTAGATTAAGGTCGGATTTCCCTCCTACTCGCCTCACGGTCGGAATGGGTGTGAATTCGAAACCGCAAAAAGTGGAGGAAAAATCATAAATCTTCTTAATTACTGCGCATGTGTGTGCTCACGAGGATTATGTTTTTTCCGCCTTGAGAATATGTAAATATCCGATGTAAAATACGACGTAAAATTTAGGAGAAGAAAGGATATTCAGAAGTATATTTTATTTTACGAAGCGAAGATGGAAAGCATGGAGGATATAGAAAAGGAGGAAGGGACAGAAAGAGAAAGAGAAGGGGGAAGGATAGATAAGAAAGAAGGAGAGAGAAAGGGAGGTGGAAAGATGGAGAGATACAGAAAGTGATGGAGGGAGGATAGATGAAGAAGAAAGAGATAGGTAGGGAGAAAGAAGGAACATATGAGAAGGAGAGAGAAAATGGAAGAAATAGAAGAGAGAGAGAGAGAGAGAAAGAAAGCGTTGAAGGGAAAGCATAAAGCGAGACAGACAGAGAAAGAGAGAAGAGAAGAAGGAGAAAGAAGGAGGGAGGGAGGAGGAGAAAGGAAGAGAAGAAGAGAAGAGAAGAAGAAAAAAGGAGGTGGGAGGAAGAGGAGGAGAAAGGAAGAGAATAAGAGAAGAGAAGAGGGAAAAAGAAAGAGCGAGGGAGAGGAGGAGAAAGGAAGAGAAGAAGAGAAGAGGGAAAATAAGGAGGGAGGGAGAATAGGAGAAAGGAAGAAAAGAAAAGAGGATAAAAAAAACAGGAAGGGAGAGCAAAAAAAGGAAGAAAAGAAGAGAAGAAACGAGAAAGAAAAAGAAAAAAGAAAAAAGAAAGAGGAAGGAAAGAGAGAAGGGGATAGAAAGGAGAAAGGAACCTTAAAGAGAGGGCGCTGACAATAGATATTTCTTCGGCAGCGGATAACCTACGGGGCAGCGACGCGGGGAGTGTGGCTTAGGGTGAAGGAGGTGGTGATGGAAAGGGGAGGGGGGGGGGGAGGGGGAAGGGAGGGGGGAAGGGACGATTTACGAGAGGGAGGGGGGGAAGGGGAGGGCGAAGGGGGATTGGGAGAGAGAGGCGGCGGGGGGGTGGGGGTGGAGAGAAGGAGAGGGGGGGGGAAGGACGAAGGGGGATTGGGAGAGAGAAGGGGGGGAAGGACGAAGGGGGATTGGTAGAAGGATGGGGTGGGGATGGGGGTAGGAGAAAGGGAGAGAAGAGAGGATTGGGAGAGAGTTGTAGGGAGAGGAGAGGGAGAAGGAGGGGGGGCTGGGAGAGAGTGGAGAGAAAGAGAGGGAGAAGGAGGATTGGGAGAGAAGGGGGGTTGGGGAGAGAGAGTGGAGAGAAGGAGAGGGAAGAGGGGATTGGGAGAGAGTGGTAGGGAGAGGAGGGAGAAGGGCGGGGATTGGGAAGAGAGTGGTAGAGAGAGGAGAGGAATAAGGGGAATTGGGAGAATGGTTGGAAGGAGAAAGAAAAGAGGGATAAGAGGGATTGATAAAGAGGGAGAAGAGGGATTGGGAGAGAGTGGTAGGGAAAGGATAAGTAAGAGGATTGGTAAAGAGGAGAAAGGGGGATTGGGTAAGAAAGAAGGGGGATTGGGAGAGTGGTAGGGAGAGGAGAGGAATAATTGGGATTGGGAGAGAAGGGAGGGAAGGAGAGGGAGAAAGGGGGATTGGTAAGGAGGAAGAAGAGAGATTGGAAGGGAGAGGAGGGAGGAGGGACGATATACGAAAGCAGAGGAAGAAGGGTAAGAGAAGAAGAGAAAGAGGAAGGAATGGAGGAAAGGAAGGGGAGAAGAGGGAGTGGAAGGAAGGAGAGGAAGAAGAGGGATAAGAGGGAATGGAAAAGAGGAAGGAGGAAGAGAGGGAATGGAAGGAAGGAGAAGAGAGATAGAAAAAAGAGGAAAACGGGGATTGGTAGAGAGTGGAGTGGAGAGGAAAGGAAGGAGATGAGAGGGAGAAGGGGAATTAGTAAAGAGGGAGAGAGGAGAGGGAAAGGAGGGAAGGAGAGGGGGAAGAAGAGACGGAGAAGAACTGGAAAAGAGGAAATGGAGAATAGTGAGAAAAAGGACAGGAAAAGAAGAAATTGAAGATAGGGAGAAGGACCAGAAAGGAGGAAGTGGAGGAAAAGAGAATAGGCACCGGAAAATAAGGACTGAAGGAAGGAAAAGGAGGAATTGGAAATAAGGGGAGATGAGGGATGGAGGGGAAGGATTGCAAAAGAAGGAGGTGGAGGGAGGGAAAGAAGGAGGAGGAAAAGACAGAGTGGAGCGAAGGAAAGGAGAAAGTGGAGGGAAAGAGAGGGATAGAAAGAGACAAAGAAGGAGAGCAAGGTATTAGAAGGAGGGAAGATGAAGAATAATGAAGAAAAGAGTGAGAGGATAAGGGTAAGAGGGATAAAATGCTAAAAAATGAAACAGAGAGAAAATGAGAGAAAAATGAAGTAGAAAAGACAGACTGAAAAAAAACGAAAGGGGGGAATAACGAAGAATATATCAACAAAGAGAAAGATAGAAATGGAATAAACATTGAGAATAAGAATGAGAATAAGAATGTGAGGGAGAATGCGGATTGAGAAAAAGGCAAATTTTATTCTGATAAAATTTGATGCTTAAAATATCTCTCTTCTAATTTATCTACTTTTTATCACACACACATACAAATACCACAAGCCACATACAAATACACACACACACACAGTTATTATATCACATACGTGTGCGTATACATTCATATATACTTTATACATTCATATATGTATATATATATATACTAATATACGTATCCATACCTATATACATACATCTAAAAAAACAAGAAACCATTAATTTAAAGACATAAAAAATATTGATACAAACCAGGAGCCGAAGCCACAAATCACACATCAGATCAAGCATTTTATATCAAACCTTCGGAGAAAAACCATTAGCCACGGTCCAAAGGGATGATGACTCTAAATGGTGATAGAACTGAGAATAGTGATACTCAATAGACAAGGACAGAAGTGACCATTATAATGAGTGGGTTGGAAGGAGACTCGATCCCACGGGTGGTGTCACAATCGGGGGAAAAAATTTGTCTTCGAAAGAAAACGTAAAAAAAGCGGGAAATTGCAGTGGAATTAGTCACCAATTTTCGCTAAAACACCACGCCAGGGAGACCTAACGTGTATCTAATGACTAGAACGCTTTTACAAATTACAGTCGAAGAAAACCTAAAAAGAAAGGGCGCGAGAGGGACGAAATTATCGCTAAAAGAAGGGAAAATAAGACGATTGATATAAGGGGGTTTAGGGGTACGCGTCGATGCTCATTTGTTTTCGTCTCCGCCGCCTCCAACGCCAAGGTTGTTTCACTTATATTTTCGGTTTTATTTACCTTATTCTCGGGTGTGACGGGTTTGGGGTACTTTTGTTTTATTTCTTTATGTATCTGTTAATGTACTGTTTCTTTTATTTTGTTTTGTTTTCATTTTATCTATTCATATTATTGTTGTGTTGTTGAATATAAGAAATACAAAGAAAAAGGAGATAGAGATAGATAGATAGATAGATAGATAGATAGATAGATAGATAGATAGAGAGAGAGAGAGAGAGAGAGAGAGAGAAGAGGGAAAGAAAGATATAAAAAAAACGAGAAGAAAGAGAAAGAGAAAGAAAGAAAGAGCAAGACAGAGAAAGTGAAAGACAAAGAGAGCGAGTGGTAGAACGAGAGGCAGAGAGAGAAAGACAGAGAAAGAGAAAGAGAAAGAAAATAAAAGAAAGAGAGAAAGTGATCGCAAGAAGTGGACACATTACACACAACGACCTTAGGACACTGTGGTCGGTCACATGGGCAGCTGACAGGGGGGGGGGGGGGGAGGCAGGTGACAAAAATAGAGAGGGAGGGGGGGAGGGGAGGATGGAGGGTCTGTGTAGGGGGTGGGGTGGGGGGTTGGAAGGTCAAGAGGAGAAGGCCGGAGAGGGGAGAGGAGGTCTAGAGGAGGGAAGGAGGAAGGAGAGAAGGAGGGAAGGAGGGAAGGAGAGAAGGAGGTCTAGAGGAGGAAAGAGGAAGGAGAGAAGGCTAAAGAAGAGGGAAGGTGGAGAGAGAAGAGAGGAGGACAGGAGAAGAACAAAGATGGGGGATAAAGAAAAGGGACGAAGCGGAAGGAGGAAGGAGAGGGAAGAAAATAATGAAAAAGAGGAAAGAAGGAGGAGAGTATAAGAAGAAGGGAGAAGGAAGAAAGGAGGAGAAGAGAAAAGGAGAGAAAGAAAGAAAAAAAGAGGAAAACAGAAAACTATTGGTTAAGAAGAGGAAAGAAGGAAGAGTACAAGAAAAAGGGAGGAAAGAAAGAGAGGAGAAGAGAAAAGGAGAAAAAGAAAGAAAAAAAAGAGGAAAACAGAAAACTATTGGTTGAGAAGAGGAAAGAAACATGAGAGTACAAGAGGAAGGGAGCAAAGAAAAGAGAGGAGAAGAGAAAAGGAGAGAAAGAAAGAAAAAAAAGAGGAAAACAGAAAACTATTGGTTAAGAAGAGGAAAGAAGGAAGAGTAAAAGAAGAAGGGAGCAAAGAAAAGAGAGGAGAAGAGAAAAGGAGAGAAAGAAAGAAAAAAAAAAGAGGAAAACAGAAAACTATTGGTTGAGAAGAGGAAAGAAACATGAGAGTACAAGAGGAAGGGAAGAAACAAAAGAGAGGAGAAGAGAAAAGGAGAGAAAGAAAGAAAAAAAGGAGGAAAACAGAGAACTATTGGTTAAAATACACATTTTGGCTGAGGGAGGTCGGCCTTGACAGCAACGTCTCAAGAAATATTTTTACTTTAATATTTAATTTAATATCTAATTTAATTAATAGGAGGGTGGCGTGATGAATAAGAATAAGAGAATAAAAGAATAAGAGAATTAGGGAATAAGAATTAAGGAAGAGGATGAAAGGGGAATAACAATAGGAATAAGAGAATAAGAGAATGTGAGAATAAGGGAATAAGAATTAAGGAGGAGGATGAAAGAAGAGGAGGGTAGAGAGGAGAGAAGAAGAGAAAGGAAAGAGGGAAGTGGAGAAGAAGAGAAAGAAAAGAAGGAAGTGCGGAAGAATAAATAGGAAGAGGTAGGAGGAAACGAGACGGAGGAAGGAGAAGAGAAGGAGAAAGAGTAAAAAAAGGAGGGAAGAGAAAAGAGAAGATAAAGAAAGGGAAGAATGAGAAAGAGGGAGAAGAGGAAGAAAGAGAAGAAGAGGGAAGAGAAAAAAGAATATAAAGAAATGGAAAAAGGAGAAAGAGGAAGAAGAGGAGGGAAAAAATATAAAGAAAGGGAAGAAGGAGAAAGAGGCAAGAAGATCAAGAAAGAAAGAGAAGAAGAGGGAAGAGAAAAGAGAGGATAAAGAAAGGGAAGAAGGGGAAAGAGAGAGGAAAGAAGAGCAAGAAAGAAAGAGAAAAAGAAGGAAACTAGAAAAAAATACGAAGCGTACAAACAAGAAGGAGGAAGAGGAAAAAAGAAAAGAACAAATAATGATAATAATAATAAGAAAGAAGAAGGAGAAGAAGAAGAAGAAGAAAGCACTAAAGAGAAAAGGAGAAATAGGAAAAACAAGGGACACTGACACATAACGACCGATGGAATAATAACGAGGTTTCCAACATCCCTAAAACGATGTTGTCAATCACAATTCTCTCTTTATTGTTTCTATCAAGAGTGATTTTGTGGTGATCTGGAACGGCACATGTTAGTGATTAAAGAAACGGATATACGAAGCTCTCCTGAAATAAGAGTATATATTTTTCTGATATGAGAGTATATTTACATATATGTATTTTTTGATATGAGAGTATATCTATATTTTTCTGATATAGCATATTTACGTTATTACTATTATTATTATTTTAATATAAGAGTATATCTATATTTTTTTCTGATATAAGAGTATATTTACATTATTTTTTCTGATATAAGAGCATATTATATTTTTGATAGGAGATATATTTACATTATTTATTTTTCAGATATTAAGAGTATATTTATATTTTCTGATTAAAAGCATGTTTATTTTTTCTGATATAAGAGTATATATCTATATTTTTTTCTGATATAAGAGTATATTTACATTATTTTTTCTGATATAAGAGCATATTGATATTTTTTCTGATATAATAGTATATCTATCTATCTATCTATCTATCTATCTATCTATATCTAATATATCATATCTATTCTATCTATATTATATCTATATCTATCTATCTATCTATCTATATATCTATCTATTAACTATCTATCTATATATATATATATATATATATATATATATAATATATATATATTTTCTTTTTTGTTATCATTTTTTTATTTTTATTTTATTGTTTTTTTCCATTTCCGGTCGACCTAGACACTAAACAATGACTCAAGTCTGGGTCGCGAGTTTAAATTTTTCTTATTATGTACAAAATTATGTAATTATTATTTATGAGGTACATTATTTATGGTATAAATCATTTATACATTTATGACGTAAATTATATATTTATTTGAGGATGCAAATTACTTCTTGCAGGCAACACTGTTTCCTGCGACGAATGACCTTCACCAAAATTGAAATGACGGAAAAGATGATGATGATGATGATGAAGAAGAAGGAGGAGGAGGAGGAGAAGAGGGAGAAAAGGGAGAAGAGGGAGAAGAAGGAGAAGAAGGAGAAGAGAAGAGAGAAGGAGAAGAGGGAGAAGAAGAAGAAGAAGGAGAAGAAGGAGAAGAAGAAGGGGAGAAAAGAGAAAAAGAAGGAGACGATATAGAAGAGAAGAAGGAGAGAAGAAGAAAAAAGAAGAAGAAGGAGAGAGGGAGAAGACGAAGAAGAAGAAGAAGAAGAAGAAGAAGAAGAAGAAGAAGAAGAGGGAGAACAGGGAGGAGAAAAGAAAGAAAAAGAAAGAAGAAGAAGGAGAAGAAGAAGAGGGGAGAAGAAGAAGAAGAAGAAGAAGAACGAAGCAAGGCGAAGGAGTGGGCGGCAAGAAGAAAGAGACGTGGGCGGTGCACCTCGAACTACGGGCGTGTGATCACAATTAGGTTTTCAGTGGGCGGGTGGGTTGAACAAGGGTGGGTCTGGGGAGAAGTGGGTGGGGAAAAAGAGGCCTGGCGGTGGGCGAGGGCGAGGGTTGGGGTTGAGAAGGGGTGGGTGGGTTGACAGTGGTGGTCGGGAAAGGGTATGGTAAGTGGGCAAGGGAGGTAGGTGGGCATGGGTAAATCAAGGAGGTAGGGCAGGTAAATCAGGTGGGCAAGGGAGGTAGGTGGGCATGGGTAAATCAGGTGGGCAAAGTTGTGTAGGTGGGCATGGGTAAATCAGGTAGGGCAAGGAGGTAGGTGGCATGGGTAAATCTGGGGTGGGTCCAGATGAGGACATGGCAAGAATAAATATGTGGCCATGATTGAGGTAAGCGAATTTTGAGAGGTGTGTGTGGGGGTGGGTGGGTGGGGAGGAAGGGGAAGATGGGGGTTAAAGAAGCTGGTGGGTTAAAGGGGGGGGGGGGGGGCGAGTAGAAATAGGAGTAAGAGCAGTTAGAAAGAATTTATATGATCTACTAATCCCTCGAAAACAAACAAAAACAAACAAAAATGAAAGAAAGAAAAAAAAAAAAGAAAAGGAAAATGCCATAAGACGCCATTTAAAAGGGATTCTGATGGAAAAATGGTGATTTAATTTCAGAAAATATAACGATATTGACTGAGCTGACTAAATGGGCCGAAGAAATGGGAATTTTGCACAAAATTTATACGATTTATTGACTCCATATACACCGATAAGAAATAGGAGGAGAGGAAGAAGGAAGAAAATAAGAAATGAAGAAGGGAAGAGGAAGAAATTAAGAACGAAGAAGAAGAAAAAAAAAGAACAAGAAAGAAGAAGAAGAAGGAGAGAAGATCAGAAAAAAATAAGAAGAAATGTAAAAGTTAAGAAGAAGGAAAGAGGAGAAGAAAAAGAGAAACATGACACGAAGAGAAGAAAAGAAGAAGAAATGAAGAAGGAAAGAGGAAGAAGGAGAAGAAGGACAACAAGAAGAAGAAGAGAAGAAGAAAAGGAGAAGAAATAGAGAAGAAAAGAAAAAGAAACAAAGAAGAAAAAGAGGAAGAAGGAGAGAGAGAGAAAAAATGGCTTCCTCATTATTCACCGAAGAAAGGTGATAGTCAAGAATCCCCGAATATAACGCTTTCTTGACTCCATTGTCTTCACACATTCTAGGTTACATAAAAAAAAGAAAAAAAAGAAAAAAAAAGAAAAAAAAACTTTCGCTACGTATCATCACAAATGACTTGCCGCTAAACACATTTTTTTTTTTTTTTTTTTTTTTTTTTTTTTTTTTTTTTTAACCCTGGTCAATGTGC
>NW_020869429.1:585627-590545 GCF_003789085.1 Penaeus vannamei | reverse complement strand
GAACAGTCAAGGGAGGAAAGGAGAATAAAGAGGGGAAAAGGATTTAAAATAGAATATTAAACAAAGATATTAATTATTTCCCAATTAACACGACCAACGTTAATGAAGTCAAAACGACAGTCCCAAAATTACACGTGAGGCTTCGTAAAATAAAATTTCTTCTTTGCCTCCCCCCTAACCCCGGTCCCCCACCCCACCCCCCTAACCCGGTCTCCCGCCCCCCCCCCCGCCCCGCGGAAACATCAGTAATGCCAAAAGGTGTAATATTCTCTCGCGACCTTTCATAAAATTTACGACGTCTAAAAAAAAGAAGAAGAAAGAAAGAAAGAAAAAAAAAAAAAAAAAAAACAGCGTTGCAACCGGTCTGGAATTTGAACCTAAATTAGATGCGAAAGAAACAAGAAAAAAAAAATGAAAAAGAATTGAAAAAATAAAAAAATAAATAAAAAATAAATAAATAATAAAAAAGAAGGACGTTTGATATCTATTAAAAACTTTTTAAACTTAATTTTACCTTAATTATCCAGGAAGACGATTTAAAAAAATAACAAACAAACAAAAAAGGACGTTTGTATGACATCTATAAGACTTTTAACCTTAATTTTAACCTTAATTTTCCAGGAAAGACGATTAAAAAACTAACAAACAAACACAAAGGACGTCTGTATATCTGTAAGACTTTTAACCTGAATTAACTGAGAAGGACGATTAAAAAAAAAAAAAGAAAAAAAGAAAAAAAAATGAACATCTGTTTATCTGTAAGACGTCATCGTAATATGCCTGACCTTTCTGACCTCGTTTGGGCATGGAGTGTTTTTTTTTTTTTTTTTTTTTTTTCTTGGAAGGTTCTTTGAAAGGTGAGAAAGGTATTATATAATTTATTTTTTTTTCTTTTTCTTGGACTCCATCATTTTTTTTTACTTCATCTTTTATTTTTTTTTTTTTTTTACTTTGTCTTATATAACTTTTCTTTATCTTATATGATATATTTGATTTTATCTATTTATTTTTTATTTATTTATTTCATTTTTTTTTACCTCGTGATCAGGAAGTTAACGAAAACATTAGGCTAACCTGACTACCTCCTCCTTCTCCTCCTCCTCGCTTTCTCGCCTTTCCTCACCTAAATCCTTATTGCTCCTCCTCCCCCTTCCTCCCTTCCCTTACCTAAACATGCCGACCCCTCCCTCCCCCCCCCCCGTCCATTCCACTCTATACTTCTCCCCTTCTCCTTTTTCCCTCCCTCTCCCCTCCCCTCCCCCTCCTCTCCCCTTTCTGCCCTCCCCTCCCCCCTTTTCCCCTCCTCCCCTCCTCTCCCCTATTTAGCCCTCCCCTTCCCCTCTCCGCCTCCCCCTGCCCTCACCTCCCCCATTCCCCCCCTTCTACCCCTCCCCCTTCCCCTTTTACCCCCTCCCCCCTTTTGCCACCCCCCTCCCCCTCCCCAGTCGCCCCTGCAATAAACGCTAAGGAGAGACGCTAATACCCGACCGGTACCAACAAATGCCCTGTAATCCGGGCACTAAAGCCATCGCGGGGACACAGCCAGGCTTCGGACCGAGTAAATGATGCCGTTTAAGAGAGAGTGATAAATACGCCCATAAATTCTCTGTCTCATCCACGCGGGCGGACTCTCGAGGTAGTAAAACTGTCGCGTTACACACACGCTCCCTGCCGCCGCCTGTCCTCCGCGGGCTGCTGCAGGGAGCGTTGGGCGCGTTATACGTTATCACTGGGTTTGATATTTCGCTCTCATTCTGTCTTTTCTCTTTCTTTTCTTTTTCTATTTATTCTTTTTCTCTCTCTCTCTCCTTCTTCTCTCTCTCTCTCGTCTCTCTCTCTCTCTCTCTCTCTCTCTCTCTCTCTCTCTCTCTCTCTCTCTCTCTCTCTCTCTCTCTCTCTCTCTCTCTCTCTTCTGTCTATTTCTGTTAAACCCCCAAACCAAAATCCAAAACACCATACAGACGAATCGCAAAAGAAGAAATAAGAAAAAGAAAGAAACTAATAACAAGAAATAGGATTAATAGCGGACATTAGCAGGAGCGAGAAAAAATATATGTGACCCCGCGGTCTCCCTCTCTCGCACGTGCGCATAGAAAACGGGTTATTTCTCAAGTCCGGAGGAAAGGTGAAAATTCTCGTTCTGAAAAGGCGTTCGGAAAACGACAAAAGGCGGTCAAAGAAGAGGAGAAGAGGTCGGGAGGAGGCGGATAATGGAGAGAGATAGGCGAGAGAAAGGAAAACTGATGGTATTACCTTATCAGATGAGGCTATTATTGTTCCAGCTCGGCGGAATTTCGAAAGTGAACGACTAATGTTCGTTATGACAATAGATGGATATACACACGTGTCGGAGAGAAATGTAAATAGCTACATAGATGGACAGGTCTATATGTAGCGAGACAGAGGGTGAGGAATATATATATAGACATGTTGTGTGTGTGCACACACACACATGGATATACTATACGTACATGCATTACATTTATATATAATATATATATACCATATATATATATATATATATATTATATATATATAATTATAATATATATATATATATATATAATCACTATATATACACATGGTATACTATATGTATCATCTTGCTACATATAAACATATACGTCTATAATATAATACATCTACATGCACTACATCATATTATAGATATATATACCCACACACATACATAACCATACACACCACAAACTACTACTATACTTATATATATATATATAGACTACACTATATATCATATACATATATATCATATATGCAAACAACACACACACAAGCCACACGCCCACATATACTATTACACACCATATTTGACAATATGCTATATATGTATGTACTGTATGATACATACATGTATACCATACATACACTCGTATCTATCTCTTCTCTCTATATATATAAATGTCTTCGCTGTACGCGTGTGCTGTGCGTCAGTGCCGCGCGCCTGTCCGCGCCGCGCGCGCGTGTGTGTGTGCTGTGTACCCTGTGCTGTGTGCTGATGTGTGTAGCTGTGTGTGTGTGTGCTCGTGTGCTGTGTCGTGTTAAACTATATCATGTATGCATAATGTGCTTATATATAATGTTATATATGCCTATTATATATAATATGATATATATACTAATATATGGCTGCGTGTGTGTGTGTGTGTGTGCTGCTGCCTGTGTGTGTGTGTGTGTGTGCCTGTGTGTGTGTGTGTGGCTGTGTGTCGTGTGTGCAATATAATATAAATGCTATCATGATATATAGCTATATATATAGATATATATATACTATATATATATATACGTATATCAGATACTATATTATATATAGTATTATGCTACATGCTATATACTATACATATATTACGATACTATACACTCATATATTATATACATATACTATATATATGTATATATATATATAATATATTATATATAATATACTATATTAATTAATTATATAGTATACTCATATATACTATATATATAGCACACACACAACACACCCACACACCACACACACATACTATACGAATATAGCTATCATACTATTATACTATACTAATACTATAGTATATATATATATATATATATATGTGTGGTCGTGTGTGGTGTGTGTGCGTGTGGTGTCGTGTGTGTGTGTTGTGTGTGTGTGTGTGTGTGTGTGTGGTGTGTGTGTGTGTGTATCTATATATACGTAAATGTATATGGATATATATAATATATATATATATATATATATATTACTATATATACAGTAATATATATATATACATATTATATAAGATATCCATACATATAATATATGTACATATATATATATATATATATATATATATATATATATATATATACTATATATATAGTACACACATACGACACACAACACACAACACACACACACACACACACACACCACACACACAAACACACACACACCACACACCCACCACACACACACACACACACACCACGCACACACGCACACACGCACATAACGCCACCACACACACACACACACACAGCATATACATATATATATATTATATATATAGTATACTATATGATATATATATACACACACACACACACACACACGCACCACCACCACACACACAACACGCACCACACACACCACACACACACACACACACACCACCACAATATACTGATATATAATATATATATAATATAGTATATATACATATATATAAATAAAATCTACACAGCACACACAGCAACACACACACACAGCACACACACACACACACACCACACACGACACAGCCACACACACACATACACCACAGATATAATACGTATGTAGTATATACAATATATATATATATAATAATATATCATATCATATACTATATATATCATACATAAATATATTTATAAACATAATCATATCACACACAATGCTGCAACTATATATATACACGTACTGTGTGTGTCTGATGTGCGTGTCTGTATGTATGCATATACAATACATATCACATTTGTCATACGTTTACACATTGTATATTCTATCATGTATGCAATTTGCATATACATACTATACATGTCACATATTATCACAACTACAAATGCATACATACCGCCACCAGGCAACACACATATGCGTATCTGTCGTCTTGCACACTGTAACTTAGCGCTGATCTACTGTTCCATATCGCTATTGCTTCCACTTCAAGGAATGTTTCAAAACAAACGCACCTGATGGCTGCCTCTTGGCGACGAGAGGAATGTACACCAACCATAAAATGTAGAGATAGCAAAAGATGCTAAGGATGAGGCAATAGATGCAAAAATAGATGAATAGGGCAATGAGATGAAGAGAGAGACGAAAGCCTATAAAAATGCTGCAAATATGTATATATATATATATATATATATATATATATATTATATATAT
>NW_020869429.1:563127-565627 GCF_003789085.1 Penaeus vannamei | reverse complement strand
AGAAACTGTCAGGCAAAAGAGATTGTTGAACATGGCAGAGTTAGTGTCATTTCTATTATTAATGCTTTATCTGACGAGGATAAAGAGATAAGCAAAGTACCCAGGACAGGAAATATCTAGAACATGATTTAAAAGCAAGAATAATTTCGTTTACTGACTGACTAGCTGAGTGTACGCTTGTGAAAAGAAGTGATCACTCGGCTTTGAAATAACCGTAATATTTCAATTGATAAATAGTACACCTTAGTACCGTATTTATTGATCATTAACTTTGTTGGACCGTATGTGATATATGTCCTGCTATAAAGATCACAGATGAGTTTGCGATTGTAATCTATATCTAAGAGGTATGCTTTCCAGTAACAGGCTATGCTTTTAATAAGTTAATTATTCTTAAAAGTCATAAGAATAGCCAGTTAGGATGTTCTTTCCACCTGCGAAATCATTATGCATTGTGGAGGGCACTGTTGACTAAGAGCAGTACAATCTGAAGGTGATGTAAATCTATTTGAAATTCAGATTGATATACATTCACCTTTAATTTGCTTGCTCTTTATGACTTAGTGCCTTATTACCAATGCCCGGTTAGAGGGTTCATAAACAAACACAAACACGAATAAACACATTTATTTCCACATCTAAAATAAACAAACAAATAACAACAAAGCCAAGCACAGATCCCCACAACAAACGAATACCTACTGTACGCCGACACAGGTCCAGCGAACCCCGAAGCCCCGAAGCCTCGAAGCCCCGAAGCCCCGAAGCTCCAAAGCCCCAACCATTGGCGTCCGAGCGAGGGCGGCTGATGACCGGCTCTCCCTCGGCCATGACATCACACGTTAAACCCCAAGAGGCGGACGAAGGATTAGCGCGGACGAGAGGAAGCGGAGGCGACATGAGGCGAGCGCTTGATTGATGAAACAATCGCGCTCGCAGACACACGCGCGCCCGGGTATTCGGGGCTTGTGGCGGCAAAATTCGGAAGCGTACTAACGAGGAGGGAAGAAAAGGGTGGATTGGTGCGTTTTAACGGATGGGCAATTTGTTCTGGTTGTTAGTCATTAGGATAATGATGATGGTGTTGTTTGATTGTTGGAGAGTTAGTACTGATACTAGCGATAATGATTATGGTGATGGTGCTGCAAAACGCTGATGAGGACAAGAATTGTAGATTCGATAAGTATGATTGGGAAATAATGAAGGAGAGGGTGACAGTAGTGATGGTGATGATAATGGCGGTGATAATATTGAAGGTAATGAGGATAGCGATAATAATGCTTATAGTAATAATTTCAGTATCATTATTAACGTTAATATCGTTATCAATATTAATTGTCGGATCTCTCTAAAGTATGCAAATGATGTTTAAGAGTACAGATACACATTCTAAAACTCTCCAACTAAAAGATGATAATTAGGAAGCCAGTCTAGAGCTACTCTTTGGCCTGACTCTATTTACACCCAAATTATATTCTGTTCAGACTGTAACTACATTCTTCGTGCATTCCTACATAGATCAACTACATTCAAGGAACAGAGAAGTGCATTATAATTATGACTTTATCTCTTGTACGCCATTCAGACGTCCACTCCTCCACTGATCAAACGGGAAGTGACTTAATGAATTAATTTCAAAGTTGAATATACTTGAGACCAAATAGATCTATCATTATGGATTACCTTGTTATATAATACTCGATATTCAGGTTCACAGCAGCTCTATAACCGAGTCGAATCCATTCCACTAATTTGGCAAAGATAACCAATATTCGAGCATATCATATCACATGCCACGTGTGGGATATGCGCTTCCAACCATGTGAAAAGTATACGTAACCAGAAGTCCCGAAAAATATTCCGTTAAGACAATTAATTAACAATTAACATTGAGATAACTTTGATATATTGTACAATTTGCGTCGTATTATGCAACAGAATTCCAGAACAAGGATATTGTGCATATCGTTGATGATACTCTGTTTTATGTATATTATGTTTAACGGTCTCTCCGCATTATAAATGGTAATAACGATAACAGGAACAGCAAAAATAATGAGAAGAACGATAATAATCATATCAATAACGGGATTGTGAAAGATCTTAAAAGAAAGTGAGTGTGTGCGTGTGTGTACACACACACACACACACACACACACACACACACACACACACACACACACACACACACACACACACACACACACATATACATATATATATATATATATATATATATATATATATATATATATGTATGTATGTATATGTATATATATGTAGGTCTGTCTGTATATATATATATATATATATATATATATATATATTATATATATATATATAATATCTCACATTCTTTATGATGAACATTTCAGATCGAAAGGGAGGATTTTCCTTGGCCGGTTTAATTGGCCGGTTCTTTTCACAGTCGATGTTTTTCCGCACAAAGATGTCCTGGACAGGTCTATTCAACGAGTTGTCAATACCTGAAGCAAATACC
>NW_020869429.1:523127-525627 GCF_003789085.1 Penaeus vannamei | reverse complement strand
GGGGTGAGTTAGAGAAGGGTTGGTGGGGGAGTCAAGGGTGAGGGGAGCGGAGGGTGAGTAGAAGGGGTGGGGGGGGCTCAAGGGTGAGGGGTGAGGGGGGGAGGGTGAGTAGAAGGGTGGGTGGGGTGACGTCAAGGGTGAGGGTGGCGGCGGGGGAGTGAGCTAGAAAGGTGGGAGGGGGGGAGCCCAAGGGTGAGGGTGAGGGGGGATGAGCAAGGGTGAGAGGGAGTGCGGAGGGGGGAGGAGGAGGGGAGCAACGACACGTCCCATATGAGAGACGAAGCCTTCCCACCCCAAGGGCAAGAGACGCGTCCATGGGGGGGGGGGGGGAGCTCACATCCATTTACACGGAAGAGATTCATAAAACGAGGAAAATATATCAAGAGGAAGGGGAAGAAGGGCCTGCTCCGACACCCTGGGAAAGGGAAGGACGGAAGGAAGAGAAAGGGATGGAGGGAGGGGAAGGAGGGGGAAGGAGGGATGACGAGGGAAGGAAGGAGGAGGAAGGGAAGGAACGGAGGGGAAGGAGGGAAGGGATGGGGGAAAGGAAGTAGGGGAGGGGAAGGAAGAAACGGGAAGGAGGGAAGGGAAGGATTTAGGGGAAGGAGGGAAGGGAAGGAGGAGAAGGAAGGAGGGAGGGGAGGAGGGAAAGGGAAGGGGAAGGGGCTGGAAGGAAGGGAAGGGAGGGGAGGAAGGAGGGAAGGACGGAAGGAGGGAAGGATGGAAGGAGGGAAGGGAAGGGAAGGGGAAGGAGGAAAAGGAAGGGAGTGGAAGGAGGGGAGGGAAGGAGGGAAGGGAAGGACGGATTAGAAGGATGAGGGAAGTGTAGGATGGTAAGTGTAATATTAGGGTAAGGGAAGGAAGGACGGAGGAAGATTTTAGGGGGAAGGAAGGAAGGGAAGGATTTAGGTGGAAGGAGGGAAGGGAAGGACGGATTGGAAGGATTGGCAAGGGAAGGAGGGAGGGGGAGAGGGAATGGAAGACGGAAGGAGGGAAGCGTAAGGATGGAAAGGAAGGGAAGGGAAGGACGGAGGAAGGATTTAAGGGAAGAAGGAAGGAAGGAGGCGAAGAGAAGAAGGGAGAAAGGACGGAAGAGAAGGAGGAAAGGAAGGAGGGAAGGGAAAGACGGAGAGGCAAGGGGGAAAGGGAATGAGAGAGGAGAAGGAAGAAGAGAAGGAGGAAAGGGATGGAGGGAAGGGAAGGAGAGAAGGAAATGACGGGAGAGGAAGAAGTAGGGAAGTAGGGAAAGGCAGAGAAAAGGAAACGACGAGGGGGAGGAGGGAGGGGAATAATGTAAATATGAGAGGGAAGGGAAGGAGGGAAGAAAAGGAGGGAGGGGAAAACGGGAAGACGAGTTAATAATAGATGGGAAAGGAAGAAGAGAAGGAAAGGGGAATGGAAGGCGGAGGAAGGATGGAAGAAAGGAAGGAGGAAGAAAAGGACGGAGTGGAAGGAGGGAAGGGAATGGAGGGATGGAAGGAAGGGAATGACGGAGGGGAATAAAGAATAGGAAGGAAGGGAAGGAGGGAATTGAATTAAGGAGGGAGAAGGATAGGAAGGGAAGGGAAGGGAGGGTAAGGAGGGAGGGGAAGGAGGAAGGAAGAAAAGGAAGTAAAAGGAAGAAGAGAAGGAGAGAGAGAAGGAGGGAAGGAGGAGGAAGGAAAGGAAAAGAGTTAAATTGGAGAACGAGAAGGAAGGGAGTTGGAAGGGGAGGAAGGGGAAAGGGAAGAGATCTTGCCAGGGAGAGAGAGGGAGACACAAAGGCCTTAATGAAAGTAGAACTAATCACAGATATCCCTGCAGGACTGACTGGGATAATTGAAATAGGGGGAGATGCTGAGGCGATAAGATGAATAGGAGGATAAGAGACAAATCTGAGGACAATGGGAACACTTTTTTGAGAGAGTAGACAGTGGTCGCGGACGAAGGAGAGAGAGAAAAATAAGAGAGATAGAGGAGAGAAGAAAATAGAGAGAGAATAGAAATTTAGGAATGAGAGAGAGGGAGAAAAATTATAGAGATAAGAGGAAGAAGAAGATGATAATGAAAGATCCGTCTTATCGGACTCAAAAAGAGTACGTATTTTACGCTCACACAAATCCCGGCCCGACGCACTCCATCTTAGCACACCGGGATGACGTCTCCTACATAATTCCTTCGCTTTTAACCTCCTCGTACCCCATCCCTGGTACTTTCCATCGCTCCACGCCCTTTTCCTACCCCATCCTGCCCTCCTCTCCTCCCCTCTCGGCCACCTCGACCCACCCCACCGACCCTTCTTACCAGAACCTATCCGAACCACTAACGGCCCAACCAACCCCCTCCCATACCACACGAGGAGGTCCTAAACCCCTGAGACCGCCCGTAACCCAAACCACCTGCTGATACCCACACTGGGCCCTCCTAATGGCCACACCCCATCCCACCTCATCCTCCCGCTCCCCACACATCATCTCTCCAACCCACACCCACGCCCACTGCCATCTATCCCCCCACTCCA
>NW_020869429.1:490430-511413 GCF_003789085.1 Penaeus vannamei | reverse complement strand
TAAATAACAGTAAAAATATAACAAAAAAAAGAGAATAGTCTCAGACCGCTGAAGCACCTTTCCTGGCTCCCTTCGCGGATCAATTACGGGCCGCTCCTGTAGGTCTGCTAAATCATCTCCTCTAGTTCACAGGAGAAAGGGGGAAAGAGAGGAGAGAAGAGAGAGAGAGACGAGAGAAGAGAGAGGAGAGGAGAGAGAGAGCCGCGAGGGACGGCGGGAGCAGGGGAGGGAGAGCGGGCAGAAGAGAGAGGAGAAGAAGCAGAGAAGAAAGGGGGAGGAGAGAGAGAGAGAAGAGACGAGGGAGGGAGGGAGGAGAGGGAGGGAGGGAGGGTAAGGAGAGGCGAGGGTAGAGAGAGAAGAAAAGAGAGAGAAGAGAGAGAGAGAGAGAGAGAGAGGGGGAGAAGGGGAGGGAGGCGAAGGCGAAGGGCAAGGGAGGGAGAGGAGAAGAGAGAGGGAGGGAGGGAGGGAAGGGAAGGGTTGAGAGAGAGAGAGACAAGAGAGAGAAAGTGAGAAGAAAGAGAGAGAGAGAGAGAGAGAGAGGAGAGAGAGAGAGAGAGAGAGAGAGAGAGAAGAGAGAGAGAAGAGAGAGAGAGAGAGAGAGAGAGAGAGAGAGAGAGAGAGAGAGAGCGAAGAGAGAGAAAGGAAAAAGGGGAAAGAAAAGCAATATAACAGCGATAGGTCAACGGAGCAAGGAATCAAGGAAGAAAACGGATATAAGGAAGACCGGACAATGTGAAGACAAAGGAAGAGGGAAGCGACCAACGAAAACGAAAAAGAACAAAGAAAAAATCAAAACACAGAGAAAAAAAAGACAAAACAAAATAACCACAACTAAAATCACATACTCGGATCCCAAATAAGACACACACCGGAAATAGAACAAATAAGAATAAGACAATAAATAAGACAAATAACAATAAGAAACAAATAATCAACAGAACCAAAAACCACACGCGAATTTATCCCCACTCTCATCACCCTCCCGACCGGCCGACCGCGATGGGACTCAATAGCATGGCTTGGGACGCGGGCCATTACGACGACCAACGACCCGTCGTCATTTCACAAATTTCCTCTACAAATCACCAAGTCATGTGACGTGACTGTGTGTGCATGTGTGTGGGGGGGGGGGGGAGGGGGAGGAGGAGACAGAGACAGAGAGAGACAGTAGGTATAGAGGGAGAGATTGGTAGATATATAAATAAATAAATAAATTACACACGCACAACACACACACAACACACACACACACACACACACACACACACACACACACACACACACACACACACACACACACACACATACATATATATTATATATATATATATATATATATATATATATATATATATATATATATATATATATAAGAAGAGAGAGGAGAGACGAGAGAGAGAGAAGAGAGAGAGAGAGAGAGAGAGAGAGAGAGAGAGAGAGAGAGGAGAGAGAGAGAGAGAGAGAGAGAGAGAAGAGAGAGACAGAGACAGACAGAGAAAAAGAGAGAGAAAGATCAAGCGTCCCCGACCTCCCCCCCCCCGCCCCCCGCAACCTCAGTCAGAATGCCATCAGCTGACCGCGTGGAGTTCCTGCCCTGCGAACACCTGCTTACCTGGCTGCGTTGCTCACCTGTCTCAGACACCTGTTTCAGATACGTTGCGTGTGTGTGTGTGTGTGTGTGTGTGTGTGTGTGTGTGTGTGTGTGTGTGTGTGTGTGTGTGTGTGTGTGTGTGTGTGTGTGTGTGTGTGTGTGTGAGTGTGTGTTGTGATTTGTGTGAGTGAGTGAGTGAATAAATGAGTAAGTGTGCGAATATGCATGAGTGAGTGAATCAGTACGTAAGGAAGTGAGTAAGTGAGTGAGGATGTGAGGATTGTGAGTATGTGTAAGACGCTTAAATAAAGCCTAAGCAGCATATTCTCGACCGGAAACCTCTCCCGCTTCCCTGCCTTTCGCCAACCCTTTCCGAGGACAACCGCCCCTGTCCTCTCTTTATCATAACCGTCTCTCTTCCTCTCTTTTTATCATAGCCGTCTCTCCTCCTCTCTTTATCATGACCGTCTCTCCTTCTCTCTTTATCATAATAGTCGAGTCTTCTTTACCTTTCCTTCCATCAACTTAAACAAAAAAAAAGTTTCTAGACAAATAAACTTTTCGGCGCATTACAAAAACAATTTCCTTTCTAGACACACCCACTTTCCTAACGCAATTAAAAAATATAATTAACAAAAGACCAGCTACACTAACAAAAAAATAACAACAACGCAATTAAAAATATCATAATTAACAAAAGACCAACCAGACTAGCAAAAATAAAATAAAACAAAATAATAATAATAATAATTAATAATATAATAATAATAATAATAATAATAATAATAATAACAATAATAATAGCAATAACAATAATAGCAACAACCAGAACAGCGACAAGTGCACTAACAATAATTACAACAACAATAACAAGGTCATTGCACCGGACATAAACGCAGCCACTCTGTTGCTACAAAAAAATGCAAGGGTCCTGTCACCCGCGTCAGCCCCAAGTGTCAGCTGTCAGTCACCGGAGAGACTCATCCACCAACCTCTAGCCTAATACTTGTACCTGGACTGGGGGTGAGGGGTTGAGGGGGTGCAGGGATGGGGGAGGGTTTAGCGCCGGCGATTGTAACTTGTAATTACATTTACGTGTATTTGTCTGTCTACCTGTCTGAACGACTGCTTGCCTCTCTTCTCTCTCCCCTCTTCATCTGGTCCTGCCTCTTCATCTCTATCTATCTAAATATGTTATTCCACTTGCATATAACCTTTTTGCATCCGTTTCATATTTCTTCTTTCTTCTTTTAATCCCCCCCTCTCTTTCTCTCTACTCCCTTCTTTTTCATTCTCCCTCTCTATTCTTCCCTCCAATCCTCCCTCCCTCCTTCCCTCTCAACCCTATTTCCCATCCAAAAAACTCACGACTATTCTCCGGACATTACTCACCCTATCCCCCTCCCTTCCTCCACCCCCCAATCCCTCCTTCCAACCCCGCCTTTCCCCTCACCTCCCCCGACTTCCTCCACCCCCATCCTTACCCTTCCCACCCCCACCCCTTCCATCCGTCCTTCCCCCCTTCCCCTCCTTCCACCTCCCCCGGGCTTTGTTACCCATTCAGATTGCTGCTATTACCAGGGTATTCCACGTCAAGTCAGCATATGGCAGCCGGGCAGGAACCTGTATGGGGAGGGTAGGAGGGAGGGGGAGAGAGAGGGAGAGGAGAGGAGGAGGAGAGGGAGAAGAAAGGGGAAGAGACAAACGGGAGAGGAAAGGGGGGAGAGAGGAGACGGGAGAAAGGGGAAGAGAGAGAGAGAGGAAAGGGAGAGAAAGGGAGAGAAAAGGACGAGAGGAGAGGGGGAAGAGACGGGAAGGGAAAGAGAGAGACGGGAGAATAAAGGGGAAGAGAGACGGGAGAGGAAAGAGGGACGGGATAAGAGAGACGGGAGAGGAAGAGGGAGATAGCAGGAGATAGCAGTAGGAGAAAGGGAAGAGGTAAGAGAGAGGTCGGGTGGGAGAGATATGGGAAAGAGAGAGGTAGGGAGGGACATAGACGGGATAGGGAAGGGAAGAAAATTAAAAAAGAACAAGAGAATAAACCTATCCTGTATTCCCAAACATTACAAAAAAACATCATAACAAGGAATAAACATAACAAAAACGGACAAATAAACGAATGAATTTAAATAGAGAAATACAAATAAGAGTAAATAGAAGTTCAAAACGCTCGATGAACAGAGGAGCAGCTGGAAGGCGTCGCTGTCAATGTGCATGTGACCTCTTCAATGGCGACGGATGGCGGTGTCAAAGGAGGGGGGGGGGCAGGGGGAGGGAGGGTGATAGGGAGGGGATAGGAGGGGGAGGGTGAAGGTGATAGGGGTGGGGAGGGTGAGGGTGATAGGGATGGGGATGGGGAGGAGGAGGAGAATGGTGGTTGTAGAAGGAAAAGGAAAGAAGAGAAGGAGGAGAAGTGGGCGAAGGAGAATGGGAAAGAGAGGGAGGAGAAGGGAGGAGGGAGGAGAAGGAAAGAGGGAGAGAGAAAGAGAAGAATGAAACAACAATGAAAGAAAGAAAGAGAGAGAGAGAGATGAGAAATCTACGGTAACAGCACCTAGCGAAGGACATGTGTCAGAATACAGCTGACTGCCCCCCAGGCGATCATGAAAGAGGAGGAGAGGGGGGGAGAAGGGGGATGTAATGACGATAGGGGAAAGGGGAGGAGATAGAAGGGAGGAGGGGAAGGAGGAGAATGCGTTCCTCATGGCTGTTCTCTAGGGATTTCGTTCACTAATGGCCCTAAAATCTTGGGCCTTGGATTTCGTGTCGTAAGTCCACGGCCGAAACGAGAACTTACGGTCGCTGTGGATTCGATTAAATGTATATGTTCTTTCCTTTCCCACCTTTACCTTTTCCCCTTTTTAATGGCCCTGTCTATCTCACGCATTTTCAAAACACAACAAAAACCAAGTAAAGAAAAAAAAATAAACAAACAAAACAAAGAGAAAACAAACAAACGACTCAAAAAAAAAAAATATCTAACTCGACCCCAAGACGCAAGCACAAAAAAACAAAAACGCACAGACAAAAATTAAGTAAAGAACAAAACACAAACAAACAAAACAAGGAACAAACAAACGCCCAATCCCCCCCCCCAAAAAAAAAAGCAAAATCCCCTACCCAACCCCCCAAAAAAAAAAGCAAATACCCATCCCAAACCCCACCAAACGCCAGCAACGAAGACCCCGCCCACGCCAAGGTCAGCAAGGTCGTGGCGCAGCGCTGACCGGAGGGAAAGGTGATCGTCCGGCCCTAGGTAGCCGGGGTACGGGCGTCGCCGAGCCTCTGATGTATCACAAGCAGGACGGGGCGGCGCGCGAGTCTCCAATTAAGACGAGCTATTAGTTATGGGGAGACGTGTGGCAGCTGCTCCTCCTTCGGGAAGAATGGGGGAGGGGGAAGGAGGGAGGGGGGAAGAGGGAGGGAAAGTGGAGAGGAGAAGGAGTGGAGGGAGAAGGGGAATGGGAGAGGGATAGGGAGGAAGAGGGAGAGGAGGGAGAAAGGAAGGGGGGATGGAGAAGGAGAAGGGAGGGAGGAAGAGAAGGAATATGGGGATTGGGTAGGAGAAGGAGGGAGGAGGGGAGAAGAGAAAGGAGGGAAGGAGAGGGAGAGGAGGAGAAAGGAAGGAGGGAGGAGAGATGAGGAGAAAGGAAAGAGGGAGGAGAAGAGGGGAAGGGTAGGGAGGAGTAAGGGGGAAGGGGACGGAGAGGGGGAGAGGGACTCAGGCAGGACTGAGAGGAAGGAGAGGGAGAGGGAATAGGAGATGGAAAGGAAGCTGAGGAGGAGGGGAGAGGAGAAGGATGAGAAGGAGGGGGGGCAGAGAAGAGATACAGGAAGGGCTTGTAATGAGACGTGCAGTGGGAGAGGGGGAAGGGGGAGGCAAGGGGGATAAATGCCTGAGGAGGTACGTGACAGAGAAGATGAGGGTAATCGAGAGAGAAGATGTGGGTAAGAGAGAGGAGAGGGAGGGGCAGAGGGAAGGGAGGGAAGAGCGAGAGGGGGGAGGGGCAGAGGGAAGAAGCGAGAGGGGAGGGAGGGAGAGAGGGACGAGAGAGAGAGAGAGGAGAGAGAGAGAGGAGAGAGAGAGAGAGAGAGAGAGAGAGAGAGAGAGAGAGAGAGAGAGAGAGAGAGCGAGAGAGAGAGAAGAGAGAGAGAGAGAGAGAAGAAAAAAAAAAAAACAGACAGACAGAGAACAAGCAAGCAAGTCAAACAATATGCAAACAAAATCACATACAAAGAAAAAAAAGAGAAAAAAAAGGTTAAGATAAAGAATTAAAAAGAAAATACAAAACAGAAACAAAAAGCAATAATTCAGAACGCTCGAGACAGACAGACAGACACTTCCCCGAAAAGGGATTAAGAAGAGGACTCGATAGGTTTCCTCAAGTGACAGACGAGATGACGAGATGAAGAGCTCAAAATCGCCCGCGCCTTCTCAGAACGCCCAAGACGCCTTCTCCGCCTTCGGCTTCCACGAAGTAATCCTCAAGAAAACCCCTTTGAGGAGACTCGTCTTATTTAACGGGTAAGTTTGCGAGAAAAAAAATCCATTGCCTGTAATAAATAAATAAATAAATAAAATCCAGCAGGTACATACATAAAGGCACATGCAAACAGTCACACACACAAACCTCTACACACACACACACACACACACACACACACACACACACACGCACACACACACACACACACACTTACACAGGCTTCACATTAATCCCATCATCCCCGTGTCAACACAATGTCATGATTAGCAGCTGACCGGCATGCGCTCCCTGACTTCTCCCTTCGACACGGCCATTTCCTGCCCTATTGACCTGACCAATGCTTGCTTCCGGCCCACGTGCGGTCAAAGGCGGTCACGGTAGGTCAGGTCACGATCGGGTCAGGTCACAATGGGCCCGAAACAAATCGCCGAAGAAAGGAAGGGAGAAAGAGTAGCCTTTCCCACGGTGTCCCAAGATGGCGGAGAAACAGACTTCCGTTTGGCGAATTTCCGGGCCAGAAATATCTCTTTAAAACAGTATATTTCCCCCCCAAAAATATGTCAATGTCCCCGCCGACTATCTCTCCGTGAATGAAACTCCCTAATGGATATAATTACGCAACGGTAATATTGTAATTATCTCAATTAGAGGTCCTATGCTAACGAGTTGGTGGATGGGCAGGGGCAGGGTGGGGGTGGGGGGTGGGGAGGGGAGGACAAAACACCACACGCTCAAGGTTGGCTGCAGGAAAACAACAGAGAAATGTCCCGAAAACGCCCTCCTTTCTTCTCCTTTCCTTGTTTTCTTGGAAAATAATACTTATTTTTTCTGGTGGTCTTCCGATGCAGGGAAAAAAACTCGCATCGCCTTTTGTTACCGGCGCCATTTTGGGTTGGGAAGGATATGATGCCACAGGACTCACTGTCTGTCTGTCTGTCTGTTAGTCTGTCGGTCTTTCTTCCTCCTATTTCATCTGTCTGTCTGTCTGTCGCTCTCTCTCTCTCTCTCTCTCTCCTCTCTCTCTCTCTCTCTCTCTCTCTCTCTCTCTCTCTCTCTCTCTCTCTCTCTCTCTCTCTCTCTCTCTCTCTCTCTCTCTCTCTCTCTATCTCTCTCTCATCTCTCTCTATCTCTCTCTAACCCCCCCCCACCCAAAAGGTAAAATTAACAAATACAGGCGAAAGAGACCAAATTCAATTAACACTAAACAAACAATTTTATCCCCCCTATGTAAATCACCCTCCACCCCTCCCCCCCCCTACCCCACCACCACCACCCTACACCCGACCTTTTCTTCCCTAAAACCATAGAAACTCGTACACCCTTTTTTACCCTGGCACCTTTCTTCCCTTAACACTCCTTTAACAAATACAGAACAAATACTTTAAACAAACAGGCGTCAACACAATGGGAATGCGGAGGTGATGAATACGTCAGAGAAGGAAAGTGAGAGAGAGAGAGAGGAGAGAGAGAGAGAGAGAGAGAGAGAGAGAGAGAGAGAGAGAGAGAGAGAGAGAGAGAGAGAGAGAGAGAGAGAGAGAGAGAGAGAGAGAGAGAGAGAGAGAGAGAGAGAAGAGAAGAGAGAGAGAGAAAAGAGAAAGAGAGAGAGACAGAAAGAAAGAGTGGGGAGAGAGAAGGAGAAGGGTGGGAAAGAGAGAGGACTATCCCCAGCCGCCCTCCCATGCATCACCTCCCCCACGACATATTTCTACAACCAACAGACAGAGACAGAGACAAACCAGGAGAAGGTAAATTTAGTACCCGCACACACACGCACACAAACACGCCCCCGCAAAACCTCTCTCCCCACCCATCCTTCCCAGCCCTTCCACTCCCCATTACCACCTTTCCCCCTTCCCAACCCTTTCACTCCCCCATCAACCCCCAACCACCCCCTCCCCTTCCTCCCCAAAACTTCCACTCTTCCATTACCACCCTTACCCCCTTTTCCGACTCTTTCACTCCCCCCCCATACCCCCTTCCCTCCTCCTTAACCCTTCCATCCACCCCATTAACCTTCCCTTTCACCCCCTCTTCCCCCCAATTTCCCACCCTCCCACCCACCCTATTACCCATCTCCCCCTCCTCCCCAACCCTTCCACCTCTTCCCCCCTACACCCACCCCTCTTCCCCCCCACCTTCCCAACCTTCCACCCACCCCCTATTACCCCACCCCACCCCCACCCGCCAACACCCACAAGGGAGGGGGCGGGGGGTAGGGAGAGCAGCGAGACCGCCAATGGGTGAAGGAGACGTGAGAAAACGCTGCAACCCCTCCCCCCTCTCCCCTCCCCGCCCTTTTCCCAGCCAGACGCCCCCTCACACGCCCATTATCATCTGACATTACCCATTCAAACGCCACATACCGACGTCTTCGCCTCTCGTCTCGGGGTCCTCGCTCAAGGAGGAGGGAGGAGGAGGGGGAGGAGGGAGGGAGGAGGGAGGGAGGGAGAGAGGGAGGGGAGTGGGAGGGGGGAGGGAGAGGGGGGGAGGGAGAAGGAAGAGAGAGAGAGGAGAGAGAGAGAGGGAGAGAGAGAGAGAGAGAGAGAGAGAGAGAGAGAGAGAGAGAGAGAGAGAGAGAGAGAGAGGAGAGAGAGAGAGAGAGAGAGAGAGAGAGAGAGAGGAGAGAGAGAGAGAGAGAGAGAGAGAGGAGAGAGAGAGAGAGAGAGAGAGAGAGAGAGAGAGAGAGAGAGAGAGAGAGAGAGAGAGAGAGAGAGAAGAGAGAGAGGAGAGAGGAGAGAGAAGAAAGAGGGAGAGGTAATGAGAACATTTTGAGAGGAAGGGTGGTAAGGAGTGGCAAGAGAGAGAAGGATAAGAACAAAGATGAGAGAAGGAGGAGAGGAAAGAGCTAGCTAATAGGTACAGAGAAAGAGATAGAGAGAGAGAGAGAAGAAAAAAAAAGAAAGAGAAAGAAAGAAAAGAGAAAGATAGAAAAGATAGATAGATAGAGAGAAAGACAGATAGAGAGATAGATAGAGAGAACACAAGAGGCGTAACCGAACCTGAATGTGGGGATGAATGTTCCCCATTTCTCACAATCCTCACGCACGGATGAAGCAGAAGGAAACATGAGGAGAAAGGAGGCATAGGATGAGGGGGTAAGAAGAAGGGGGAGAGAGTAAGAAGAGAGGAGGAGGAGAGAAAGGCGTAGAGGGAGATGGGATAAGAAGGAGAGGAGGAGGAGAAAGGAGGCGTGGAGAGAGGGAGGGAATAAGAAGAAGGGGAGAGGTAAGAAGGAGAGAAGGAGAAGAAAGGAGGCGTAGAGGGAAGGGGTAAGAAGAAGGGAGGGGACAAGAAGGAGAGAAGGAGAAAAAGAGGCGTAGGAAGAAGAGTAAGAGGGAAGAGAGGATAAGAAGGAGAGGAGGAGGAAGTAGGAGGAGAGGTGAGAGAGAACTTTGGAGAAATGACTTTGAGAAATGACTTCGGCGGGATAGCAATGGAGTGGAAACGTCTCCCTCGTGACACTTGGATCATTATGCAACATCATTCATTCGCAAGGTGGGCTGTTGGGGAGAATGGAGGAGGAGGAGGGAGAGGAGAGGAGAAGAGGAGGAGGAAGGGAAAGTGGGGGTAAGGAGGCGGAATAAGGGATAAAAACGGATAAGGATGTGGAGGAGGACGTGGAGGGGAGAGGAGAGGAGAAGAGGAGGAGGAAGGGAATAAGGAGGCGGAAGAAGAGATAAAAACGGAAAAGGACGTGGAGGAGGAGAGCGAGAAGAGGAGGAAGGAAAGTGGGGGTAAGAAGAAGAAGAAGAGATTAAAACGGAAAAGGGACGTGGAGGAGGAGAGGAGAGGCGAAGAAGAGGAGAAAGGGAAAGTGGGTAAGGAGGCGGAAGAAGAGATAAAAACGGATAGGGACGTGGAGAGACGAGGAGGAATAGGAAGAAGAAGAGAAAAGGAAAGTGGCGAAAATGAGGAGGAAGAGAAGGCAGAATGGAAAAGGAACGTGGATGAGGAGGAGAAGGAAGAGGAATAGGAATAAGAGATAGAGGGGAAGGATTAAGAGGTGGAAGGGAGTGGGAATGAGAAGAGAAAAGAGTTGAAAGGGGGAAAACGGTAGTAAAAGAAGATGGGAAGGGAAACGGACAGGATGAAAGCGCACAGAAAATAATAGAAGGACGGAAGAGAAGGGACAAAGAAGGAGAAATAAAAGAAATGGAAAAAGGGGAGGGGGTCGCAGGAAGAGGGAATTGAAAGAAGGACGAATAAAGGGAGGTGGGAGGGGGGAGGGGGGAGTAGAGAGACCCGGATGACAACACAGTTACACAACAATCGCCAATTTTCAAACGAGCGACGAGGAAAAAAACAGCAAACGCTTCATTAAAAGGAAAAAATTCCCGTAATAATTCTTTCTTTTCTCTCTCTCTCTGGTTCCTTATTCTCCGTCCTCCGTTTCGGTTCTCGGGGAAGACCTTCGTTTTCACTTATTATGTTGTCATTGCATTTTCTTATTTCTCTTGTCTCATCTCTTTTACGTTCTCCTATTCGTTGTTTCTCGTTTTCATTTTCTTCATTACTAATATTATTGTCATCCAGTGGCCTATTCCTTTTTCTTCTTCCTTCTCCTTTTGCTTCTTATTGACTCCACCTACTCCTTCTTCTCTTCCTTCCTCTCTTCCCAATCCCTAACCCCTACCCCCTCCTCCCTTTCCCCCCTCCTCCTCCTCCTCCTCTCGCTCTCCCCCACCTCCACCATTCCCCCCCCCTCCTCCTCCTTATTAAGATTAAGCTTCCTCTTTCTGTGGAGATGAACTGTCACCAACACAATTTGTTTTCCATAACAACGATCAATCGCCCCCCCGATTGCCCCCCCTCTCCCTCACCACTCCCTCCCTCCAAGGCACTTGAGAAAGGGACGAAGAAGAGAGACGAGGAGAGGAGGAGGAGAAGAGAGAGAGAGGAGAGGAGAGGAGGGAGGAGATAGGGATAGGGATGAGGAAAAGAGGATAAAGAGGAGGGAAAAAAGAGAGAAAAAAATAAGAAGCGCAGGAGGAGGATCGAGAAGATGTATAGACAAATAATGAAGGTTCATAAAAATAAATCGATATTCTCTCTCTCTCTTTCTTTCCATCTTCGTCATCACCAAAACTATTTATTTACCTCACAACGATACACCTCACATCCACCGGCACTTACTTCCTGTGGGTGGGTGGGGAGGGGGTTAGAGGGGGGAGACTGGAGAAGGAAAGGGGAGGGGAAAGCGGTGAGTGATAGTGAGTGAGAGAGAAGAGAGAGAGAGGTGAGAGAGAGAGAGAGAGGAGAGAAAGGGAGAGGAGAGAGAGAGAGAGAGAGAAAGAAGGGAGGAGAGAGGAGAGAGAAAAAGAGAGAGAGAGAAAGAGGAAAGCGTAGAGGGGATGGGGGAAATGAAGAGTGGGAGTGGGAGTGGAGAGAAAAAAGGGGAGAAGGGAAGAGTAGAGAATCGAGAGAGCAGAGAGGGAGTCAGAGAGCCGGGGTGGGGGTGGGGGGGGCTACAGAAGCGACGTCGTGTTAGCTCTAAATTACCCAAGTTAACCTTACACACACACTGAGCTTGATTGAATTAACTTGATGGAATTAAAATTTTATGCACGCCCGGCCGAGCAAATTCCGGGAAAGTTGTCTATTTGTATTCCAGCTGTGACGGGACGCGGCGGTTCCAGAAGGGCGAGAATGACACCGGATAACGCGCCGGTGTGACCCCTAAGGACGATTCGACGATTACGGAAGGCGAGACGGAAAAAATAACGAAGCAGGAATTAGCCTGATAGTTCGAATAACAAGCAACCGGAAGTGAATATTGACAGAAATGTTGTTAGTTTTTTTTTTTTAGATGTTTATATCAGAAGCGAAGACCGAGTGTAGGTTACTTGCGACGCAGGCAGGGCCATAGGACGTGGCAGCAGAATATGTATGTATATGAGCGTGCGTTCATATGTATGTACATGAGCGTGCGTTCATATGTATGTACATGTGTGTGCATATATATTCTTAATATGCTCATGTGTATGTATGTGTGCATATATATTCTGTGTGTTCGCATGTGCATAAACATATATTTTGTACATGCGCATGTTTACATAGGCTTATGTGAGTACGCGCCTGTGGGCATCCGCAGGTATAAGTATTTGCATACATTCTGTATGTACACACGTGCATGTAAGGGTATACGCTCGCATGTACATATACACCGGCGTTAGTAAAAAGCAATCATACAAAAAAAAGAAAAAGGAAAAAAGGAAAAAAAGAAAAAGGAAAGAGAAAAAAAAGAAAAAAGAAAAAAAAAAAAAAAAGAAAAAAAAAAATCTCATAAAAAGGAAAAAGAAAAAAATCTCATAAAAGGAAAAAGGGAAAAAAAATCACATGAAGGAAAAAGGAAAAAAAAAAATCATAGGAAAAAAAATCACCCGCCCCCACCCGCCACACCCACTCACCCTGAAAACGAGGAAATGCAAAAGAAAACGGGACAAAAGACACTCCCCAATCAAAAAAATAAAAAAAAAAAAAGAAAAGAAAAGAAAAGAAAAAAAAAACAATCAGTCCACCACAACATAAAAATAAGAAAAACAATAACAACCCCACGAAAAAAAATAGCGAAACAAGGTCACCGGATAGCGGTAGCCGGATGACCCAAGCGTCCGGAAAACGAAGACAACTGAAGGTCAAAGGTCAGGCATCTTTGGCTTTTGAGGTAAATGCTAATGTCAGGCGCGGAAGGGGTGTGAAAAGGGTGGAGAAGGGGGGGAGGGGGGGAGGGGAGAAGAGGGGAGGCAGGGAGGTGATGAGGGGGTGAGGGGAAGAGGAAGGGAGGAGGGGGGAAGAGGGAAGGGAAGGACGGGCGAAGAGGAAAGGGAGGGGTGAGAAGGAAGGAAGGAGAGGGGTGAGAGGGAGGTGGAGAAGGAGAAGAGGGAGGGAGGATGGGGGTGGAGAAGGAGGAGGGGGAACTGGAGGGAGAAGGAGAGAAGGGAGAAGAAGGTAGAAAGAGGTGGAAAGGGTTGGTTGAAGGGGGAAGGTGAGGAGAGGATAAGAACAAAAAGGAGAAGAGAGAGAGAGAGAAGAACCCCTACCTACTCTCCTCCTTTTGTCTCTCTTGACTCATCTTTTCACTCGCCGACTCACCTTCTCACTTCCTAGACTCATCTCACGAATTGCAAATCAATGGGTTAAATTAAAAAAATCGGTTGGTAAGTAAACATAACGAAACAATACAATATAATGTATGCACGAAAACAAACACACACCACACACACACACCACACGACACACACACACACACACACAACACAACACACACCACACACACACACACAGACACACACACACACACACGCACACACACACACACACACACACACACACACACACACACACACACACACACACACACACACACACACACTCTCTCTCTCTCTCTCTCTCTCTCCTCTCTCACTCACACAACACAAACAAACAAACACGTACGCATGGCTGGCTGTGTTTATTTATATCTATTTAGAGAATGGAAGAATGACTCGTAAAACAGCGATAATCTTTCTATCCACTTGATTCGTCCTAATTCACGAGGAGGAGCCTGTCTCTGTCTTTCTTCTTTCTTCTTTCGTTTTCTTTCCTCCTTTCGCTCTCTCTCTCTCTCTCTCTCTCTCTCTCTCTCTCTCTCTCTCTCTCTCTCTCTCTCTCTCTCTCTCTCATCTATCTCTCTCTACTTCTCTGTGTGCTGTGTGTGTGTGTGTGTGTGTGTGTGTGTGTGTGTGTGTGTGTGTGTGTGTCTGTGTGTGTGTTTTCGCCTGCGCGCGCAGCGCGAAGCGAAACGATGTCATTGAAGCGAGCAAATAGATGGATCTCTTATCCCCATCTTCTTAACTCTCACCTATCTATCTATCTATCACCGTGTCTATTTCCATCTCAACGACGAAAGGGAAAAAATGAAATAACTCCAGCAGAAACAGGAAACACAACAAACACAACAAACAAGCATGACGACAGATTATACGCCATTCCGCAAAACTGACTTTCTCTAATTATTTCTTGCGGAATCCCCACCCTCTTTTCTCTTTAATTCTCTCTATTTACACTTCTGCGCCGTGACACTTTGTTTTTACTTTGGATTTCCTCTGCCTTCCGATTTCGTCATTTCCTTTTATTCTTTCTAATTTTTTTTACGGCCCATGCTCTCTGTGTCTCTGTCTCTCTTTCCTTCTCTCCTTTCCTCTTCCCTTTTTATCTCTTTTCTCCTCCTCTCCCTCTCTCTTCTTTGTCTTTCTCTCTCCCTCTTCTCTTTCCCTCTCCCTCCTTCCTTCTTCCCTCCCTCCCCCCATCTCTCTCTCTTTCCTTCTCCTTTTCTCTCCCTCTCCTCCACTCCCCCTCTCCCCCTCTCTCATAATTATTAGCCCTCTCTCCCCTCCGCTTTCAATACCCGAGCATTAACATCGTAGTCTCCAACCCCACTCAACAGAAGAGAAAACAAAATCCTAAAAATAATGCTTTGGAGGGGAAAAAACTCCCCCCCAGAGCGTGACCCGGAAACAGTGTCCTCAGGTGAAAGTCTCTCTCGGGGATGAAAATCTCCAATCTCTCTCTCTCTTTCTCACTTCTTTTTTCTCTCTCGATCTGTGCCCTCTCTTCTTTTTCTCATCTCTTATCTCTGCCCTCTCTCTCTCTCCGCTCTCTCCTATCTCTCATGTCTTATCTCTGCCCTCTCTCTCCGTCTCTTCTCCTTATCTCTGTCTCTTTCTCTACTTCTCTCTCTCTCCTTATCTGCCCTCTCTCTCTTCCTTTCTTTCTTTCTCTCTTGATCTTTCCCTCTCGCCATTCACATCCATTTCAGCCACTTCTTCCACCCAATTCAATCCACCTCCTCCTCTCCCCCTTAATAATTTTTTTCTCTCTCCTCCTTATTCTTAATTTTCGACACAGAACCAACAGAGACCATTAACATACCAGCCATAAGAGCGAAATTCCCGTAGGCAAAGTGACAAATAGACCTTTATCGTCACCACTTTCTGGAACCACAAACATGAGTCACTGTGAAATCACTTAATTCTCTCCCATTCCGCGCCTTCTCTCTCTTTCCGTTCTTATTATTTTGTTCCTCGAATATCTCTCTTTTTCCGTTTCCTTCCTATCTGTTTCTGTCAATTTCCTTCTTTTCCACTGCTTTTTTCTTTCCTTCTCTTCCCTTTCATTCCTTCTCCTATTATCGTCTCTTCCCTTTCCTCATTCCATTCTCTTCTTCTTTCCTCGTTGTCTCCTTCTTAATCACACTCCCTTATTACCTCCCCCCTCTTCTCCCTTCTAACCTCTCTCTTATTTACCTTCCTCCTCTCTTCCACCTCTCCCTCATTACCTCTTTCTCTCCTTCTCTCTTTCACATCTCCCTTATTTACCCACCTTCCCTCCTCCTCTTTCTCTTTCCACACTCCTCCTCCTTCTTTTTCCACCCTCCTTTCCCTCCTCTCCTCTCCTCTCCTACGCCATGCACCATTGTTTCCCACAAACAGGTCGGGAGATCCTGTTGAAAGGCGAAGGTTGGGGAAGGGGAGAGGGGAGGGGGAGGCACAGACTGGGAGTGGGGGGGAAGCAGGCACTAGAAATGGGAGGAGGGGAGGAGGGGAGGAGGGATGGGGGGGGGGAGAGGGAAGGTCCTTTATCAATTGAAAACGTCAAAGTCATGTTTGCATAACTCACCGTATCACTGCAACGTGGCTTTTGTTCGGATTGCATTAAAAAGATGGATCGCTGGTGTAATATCTGCTCAACATTTTAGCAGCTTTGCATGAATAAATCATTTACATAATACAGATCATAAATAACCATGCTGATATACGGGGCGTGAGTTATGCGACAGAAAATGCCACCATATTAGCCTGATTCTTTAGATATATATAAATATATATATATATATATACATATATACACAGCATGCATAACGGATATATCTGTTTAATTAAAAAAAATTATGTTGGTTAAACATGAACGTGTATGAATTCATGTGTGTGCGTGTTACGTGGGTATATGTCGTGCGTGCGTGCATGTGTGTGCTTTGTGTGCGTTCAGTGTGAGTAGAGTGTGCATGCGTGTGTACATACGTGTGTGTACATGCGCATTGTGTGTTGAGTGCTTGTGTGTATAGCTGTGTTTAAGTTAAGGAAGAGGCTCATGAACTTCATGTCGGGCAGAGGTGAAGAGTTGACACAACTTGGTAAACCTGACGGTCGGGACAGGTTTTGCCCCCCACCCCTTGACCCCCCTAACCCCTCTCCCCTCCAACCCCACACCGGCTGAATCCCAACTACTCCACGCACTGCCCAAACTCCTGCCTATTCCTTGTAATCCCATTGACTGACGTCCAAATCTTTTTCTCTCTTTCTGTCATCTCTCCTCCCTCCCTCCTCCACCCCTCCCTCTCACACATTGCCACTCTTCCCTCGCCTCTTCTCGGCTCTCCTCCCTCTCTCTCTCTCTCTCTCTCTCTCTTCTCATCTCTCTCATCCTTCTATCTCTCCTCTCTCTCTCTCTTTCATCAAAATTTTTCGTCTTTCACCTTCTTCTAATCACCTATCGTATTTCTCACACGGGATTCTTTTGCCTTGGATGCAAGGTCAAAAAGGAAGAGGAGAAAACAACATAAGGGAGGAAGGAAAAATGAAGAAAGGGAAAGGGAGAGAGGGAGGAAGTGGAGGGAAGTCACTTGGAAAAAAAGGTGTAATATCACACTACAGCTTATTACACTCAACAACCCTAATTAAGTAATATAAGAGGTACGACATCGCCTGACATCACTACAAGACAAAAGGGGGGAGGAGGGGGAGGGGGTAATTAGAGGAAACAAGACGCCGACAATTAAACTGATAATCAAAAGCTGTCCGGGAAAGCCTGAGACAATGATACCGCCGTCACCTTTGTTTCCATCACGCCGATATTGCCAACCAACGAGAACTATATTTAGTCCTCTCCTCACAAGACGGCCGCGCTCATTATGTCTTATCACAAGTGCATTGTTTCGCAACCTCCCTAACAAGGCATCCTGTCATTAAGATTGATGCAGTTAAGCGAGTGTGAAGAAAGTAAAGTAAATACTCGAGTACACTAACATGCAATAAGGCAAATGTTACATATCAAAGACTTGCAATCGGTCCAGTTTTTCGTGACGTTTTCAACAAAAACTAAAACGCTAATTATCTTCATTAGATTTTCAAAACTTATATGACTCTTATACGCAACCGCCAACTCTTGTCGCAGATATTACCTCACAAGTCATTATACATTTTTTTGTCCCATATTCCCTCACTTTACGCTCGCGACAATAAATCAAGTCGAAGTACTTTGAAAGTTCCCACGAGAAACGCCGCATTTTACGGCTGTTTAACATTCCAGTACTTTAATCAGCGCATTACAACATCTTGGAGAAGAGCCCCACAAAAGACGGCGTTACACCACCCGCCATTCTGGAAGAACCCGAGGAACGTTACTCAACTGGCCACAGCTGGTCTTCGTGACACAGAGCGCGTAATTCAGCGCATAATGGCCTATTCATTGAATTTCGTGAATCATGCAGGTAAAGGCGGTCCCGGCATTCGTTAACCCCCGACATCAATTCTAAATTAAATTAGCCATCGCCGGGAAACCAACCCGTAAAGCGTGCAGGGCGCATGTGCGTGGAAGGCGGTATTCGAAAGCGGATCAAGCTAACGCAACGTCCCTTTCGAATCGAGTTTGCTCTCTAAACAAACTTAACACGAATTCCATCGGAGGGAGCACGCGCGAGATAATCAGGTTAAGCAAAGTGAAAACACTGGCCCGGGAAACTAGCCAACGGAAACGGAAAATATGCTAACGAAGCCCTCCCGTCACGGAATCGGACACTTCCCAGAATGTAAACACGGCCGGGTCTCCGAAAACAAAAGCTGGATCGCTCCGCCGGAATTCACAGCTCACCGAGAACAGCAGCAGACACTCGACAACTCATCACACGCCCCTCTAACCGCGGAATATTCAACCACTCTACTCCCCTCTCTCTCTATTTCGCATTATTCTACGGCCAAGTGAACACAATCAATTATAGGGGAAAATATTCAGCGGGAAACAACCTAAACCCCAAAACACTTGTGGTTCGATCTCAACAGGGATCTCGGTTCTTCATTGTTCATGTGCCTTTGTATTCTTACGCTTCTTTTCTCTTACCCGTTTTTTTCTTTTCCTTATCTTATTTTGCCGTTTGTTGGGCTGAGTGCAAATTGCAAATCCCCCCCTCCAAAATATACAACAGCTCAATTTCCTCTTTTCCTATCGCATTTCAAATCCTGGAAGCACATACCACGCCAAGACGACATTCCATACCCAGGTAACCCATTTCACTTTTCTTCGTGTTTTTCTTTCTCTCTCTCTCTTCTTTCTTTTTTTTCCCTCTCCTCCTTAACCCACTTTTACCTGCAGACTCGAACAAACGACACGGGGACCGACAGCTATTCAAAACCCACCGGCGAGAAGACCAATCCATAAGGACCACAAAGCCGCACAAAAGCCATGGGAGTCTCGTCTTTATCCCCCCACCAACCACAAGTGGAGTCTCTTCATCCCGCGGAACTCAAACACTCAACCTCAATCCACAAGAAAAAGAAAGCAAGATATAGAGAAAAATGAAAGAAAGAAAGGGAGGATTATTTTTTTTCCGACGTGTGTTGTTGATTCTAATCATCTGTTTATTCTTTTCATTAAGTTCTCGTTTTTTTCCCCTCTCCCCCTTTCTCTGTGAAATGGAACCTGCTTTTGAAATCTTGTTCGAGAAATAAAAATGGAAGGTAGATGAAATAATGTGTGAGAGAGAGAGAGGGAAAATGGGGAGGGGAGGGGAGGGGAAGGGAAGGGGAAGGAGGGAGAGAGAGCGAGAGCACGAGAGCACTTACGACATCCATAACACGGGGCTTTTCTACAGACCTCGTAAATTTCTAGCTAGGCCTATATTTTCCCCGAGGGAAGACCCCGAGATCAGCTCAGACTAAGGTGCTTGGGCGGTGAAGGGGAGGGGGGGGGGGTTGTCAAGGAATGTATAGGCCTTCCTCTTTTTTTGCAAATTCCTGAGTTTTGTTTTGATGTTAGTTTATTCTATTTTTTCTCCTCTCATCCCCCCCCCTCTCTCTCCCTCTATCTTTCTCACACACGTACACACACACACACACACACGCACACGCAACACGCACACGCACACGCAATCAGCGCACACGGCACACACACACACAACACACACACACACCACACACACACACACACACACACACACACCCACACACACACACACACACCCACACGCAGCTTTTTGCCTTTCCCTCTCTCATTCTGTTTCCCCTCTCTTCCCTTTCCTTCTCTCCCTCTCATCTCCTCCCCTCACCTTTTTCTCTGCCTTTTCCCTCGTTTCTCCTCCTCTTCCCCTTCTCTCCATGCTTTTCCCTTTAAACGACACACCCTTCCGAAGATCTCATTAAAGCAGCACCTTTCATGCAACCGCGAACACCTGCAAACACCTGAGAACACCTGTGCAACATGGGCCGCGAGCCTTGCAGAAAAGCTTCATCAACCCCTCGATCTTCCTTCCCCTCCTTATCCTCACCGCTCTCTCCTCTTCTTTCCTCCCCTCCTTCAGTTTTCGCTCCTACCTCACCTCCTCCCTTCCCTCGTTCTCGTTTTCGTTCTCTCGATTTTTTAAAAATTCTCCTTCCGCTTTCTACTTGTACTTCTTCTTCCTCTCTTCTCCTACTATTACTACAACTATTTCTTTTCTCCTACTCCTATTCTCCTACATCACCTCTTCTTCCCCCTCTCTTCCTTCGTGTCACATCACGTGATATCACAAAACTGATAATCGTCATAAAACGAGGATATAAGTAAATAACGAGGGAAAAAAATCAACACAAAAACATTTTAAAAGCTTCATCACTCAAGCTTGAAAGGTTTAAGCTTCCCACGGGGTATTTTCACCAAGCTCTCGGGACTAATAAAAAATCAAAATTAATTCTGACCATAATTCATACAGGTCAAGTCGGGTCACAAATATTTCATATCTAGTAAATAATTTTTAATTTTCTTTCGCAAAAATGAATACATGCCGCAAACCAAGTGACAGTTGCAAAATATAATATACATACAAAATAATAAAATACGCATAAATAATCAAATGGAGAACAGTAATAGTGAACAGAAGACAACAGAGTAACAGATTGACATCACCCTAGTGAATAGAAACAAAGTTAGCCCATCTACATCAATAACACATAATGACCCTAATATCGCAGAACAAAATCACATAAACAACAATACACGCATAAACGTTCCCAATATGCAATTCTGGCAGAAAAGTAACACTCAACGTAAAAACGGACACTTGATGCGCCCTCTAGATACTAAATCCCTCCATCTCCTTGTCATTCCCTTCACTCCCTTTAATCGCCTTCCCGCTCCTCCGCGAAAACACCCGAAAAGAGGAAATCATCTTCCTCGCGCTGTTCGCCCTCCTTCGCTTTCTCTCTCGGAGTCTAATAAAGAAGCCACAGAAAGCGGAGACATGACAATTTAGCAATTACCATGTGAGAAAGTTCCGTCTCTCCCTGGCTCCCACCAGGCTTTTCCCTCCCTCTCTCAGACATTTGCATTTAGGCTCGCTCTCTCTTTTTCTCTTCTCATCCTCTCTCGCTTCGTTAACCATACTCCTCAATGCTCCATCCCTCTCATCTCAAACTCTCATCGTCGTCGTCTCTGTCTCCCGTCATTCTCTCGTCTCTCTCTCTCTTCGTCGTCTACAGTCTTCTCTCTCTCTCATTAAGTATGATCCCGGCCCCAGCCTACAGCCACTGTACAGGTGTATGACCCGATAGGGTATAGAAACATAACTTTGAAAATAAACTAAATGAATAAATGCATGAATATGAATTTTAAGTGTGTG
>NW_020869429.1:457318-474807 GCF_003789085.1 Penaeus vannamei | reverse complement strand
TGGAGGCGCAGAGGGAGAGAGAGAGAGAAAGGGAAAAAAAATATATATATATATATATATATATATATATATTATATAGTAATAATATATATATATAATATGCAAGGACATACATGTATATATATATCAAACATACAAAACACATACACACACACACACATACACACACACACACACACACACACACACACACACACACACACACACACACACCACACACACACATATATATATATATATATATATATATATATATATATATATATATATATATAAATAATACACAAACACATGTATGTATGCATGTCTTTATGCATGCATGTATCAAGCCTATATATCTACATTTATATCTATATCTAAATTTATCTTACCCATTTATCTACCAATTATGTAAATATATAACTATATACTTAACATTTTCCAAGTGTTTCACCTTATACTATTGACATATTAGAATTGTTTTCGATACCATGAAAAAAAAAACCGAGGGAAAAAGGCATCGACGAAAGAATTACAAAGATGAAAACAATAACAAAAACAGACCAAAAGAAAGACATGCGAGAGAACGAGAAACAAAAAAACAAAGAACAAAAAATATAGACATAAATGAAAAAAAGAAAAAGTAAGCAACTGAAACAACGGCCAACAAAAAAGGTCGAAAAAGAAAAAAAAAAAAAAAAAAAAAAAAAAAAAAAAAGGAGAGGAAGCCGAAGAGAGCTTGCAGAGAGTCACATGCTCCCGAGATGACTCTGACCGTGAGAGCAGAAGATGCCTCCGGGCTCTTTGGGCATCAATGGGGTAGGCGATAGAGGGGGGGGGGGGAGAAAATGGGGAGGGGGAGAAATGAGGAGGGGGGTGAAGGAGGGGAGGGGGAAGAAATGGGAGGGGAGAAATGGGGAAGGAGAGGGGGGAAGGGGAAGGGGGAGGGGGAATGGGGAAATGGGGAAGGGGAGGGGGGGGGAAATGGGCAGGAAAGAAAGGAAAGGACAGATAGGGGGGAGAGAGGGAAGGGAGAAGAAGGGAGAACTGCATGAGAGGGGAAGTTGAAGAAAGAGTAGCAGTCGGAATTTCACAGAAAGCTCCATCAGAAAAAAAACAATATCACTAACCCCCACCACTTCCCCCCTCTCCCTTCCCCCCCCGCCCACTATCCACCTTCCTTCCCCTTCCCCTCCTCGCTGACGCGGGTCGCTGCCAGGTCACGCCTCGAGTCACAGCTCACCTGGTCACGCGTTACGGCGTCCTCGACACTGCCCTTCCGTTTTTCGGTCGCGCGGCTTGTCTTCTCTCTGCTCTCTCTCTTCTCTCTCTTCTCTCACTCTATCTCTCTTCTCTCTCTCTCTCTCTCTCTCTCTCTTCTCTCTCTCTCTCTTCTCGCTCTCTCTCGCTCTCTCGCTCTGGTGTGTGTGTGTGTGTGTGTTGTGTGTGTGTGTGTGTGTGTGTGTGTGTGTGTGTGTGTGTGTGTGTGTGTGTGTGTGTGTGTGTGTGTGTGTGTGTGGTGTGCTAGGTAAGTCCACGTATAAGTGTTTGTGTAATCCGCCAAGTTGTTTACACGTAAACACACACACGCGCCTCCTGATATATCTATTGTGTACATGCAATTCCCTCGGTTCCATCTTCAAGTATTCATGTGGACTTCTCTCTCGGCCCCGCGACATACATACGAATAGACACGCACGCACCACAGCCGAGCCTAATAACACGGAAGAGTACCTGCAGCTCGAGAACTTCTCTTCCTTCCCTCCTCCTCTCTTGTCTCGTCAGCTTCCTCCTCCTCTCTTCTTCTCCTTCCCCTTCTTCCTCTTCCTCTCGATCCCCTGGCTCGTCCTCCTCTCTCTTCTTCTCCTTCCCCTCTTTCTTCCTCTTCCTCCTTCCTTCTCTCAGCTTCCTCCTCCTCTCTCTTTCTTCTTTCCCTTCTTTCCTCTCTTCCTCTTCTCATCCTCTCCTGGCTCGTCAGCGTTCTCCTCCTCTTTTCTCCCCTTTAACCCCTCCGCCTCCTCCTCTTTCTTCGTCCTCCTCCTTCCCTGTCTCGTCAGCGTTCTCCTCCTCTCTCTTCTTCTCTTTCTCTTTAATCCCCTCCGCCCTCACACTCTTTCTTCGTCTCTCCTCCCCCGTCTCGTCAGCATCTTCCTCCTCTTTCTCTTTAACCTCCTTCCCCTATTTCTTTCTTATTCCTCCTCCCCCCGTCTCGCCAGCGTCTTCCCTTCTTTCCCTCTCCTTTCTCATTTCTTGTTCACTCCCCTCTTTCATCTCCACCTCTCATACCTCCTCCCTCCCCCCTCCCTCCCAACCAATAATAATAACGCAATTACCCCTCTTCTCTCCACCACACCACAACAACCCCGTCATCGCAACAGAAAACGGGAGGACGAACCCAAGTACCTGTGGCAACCTCCGCTAATTAACCTGTGACGAGTGAAACGACTCAGCGCTGTCGAGTCGGGGGTGATGACACGCTGCTGTGCTACTGCGGCTGCGATGGCGTGCTGTCTCTGAGTCGTGCGCTGTTTTGTTAGTTGTTTTGTGCTGATTCTGACCCGTTTTTTGCTTTGTGTTGTTTCGTGCTGACTGTGTCCCTTTGAATATGTTGTTTTATGCTGAGTCTGTCCCTTTGTTGTGTGCTATTTTGAACTGACTCTGCCCCTTTCGCTGTGCAGTTTTATGCTGACTCTGCCTTTTAGAATATGTTGTTTTATGCTGACTATGCTCCTTTTCAAATGTTTTATGCTGACTATGCTCCTTTTAAAATGTGCTGTTTTATGCTGACTCTACCTTTTAGAATATGTTGTTTTAAGCTGACTATGCCCTTTTCGCTGCGTGCTGTTTCGTGCTGTCTCTACCCCGTCTAAAATGAGTTGTTCTATGCTGACTCTGCCCCTTTTCAGTGCGTGCTTTTTCCCGCTCGCCGTTGCTCTCCGTTCGCCAGCCGGAAGGACCCAATCTAGTGTAACGGTGGCCGTACTTCGTCTACTACGGTGGCCCGTGTTTTTTCACGTACATACAACGTACATGTCTGATGCGTTGTTTGTTTGTCTCCTTGTCTGGTTAATTTGCCTGTTGGATGGGGTGCTTATCTATCGTTTATATGTTAATTAGACTATCTAGGAATAATATAAAATAATGAATCGTACATTTCCTGAATAAAGGCACACGCACACGTACACACACACACAACACACACACATACACACACACACACACACACATTCATTCATACATACATAAATATCCACTTAATGACTGGTTAATCTACAGTTTAATTAACCCCTCCATCCATCTAACAAGCTCAGAACCCCAAACACGAACCCACAATCTTCCGAAGCCAAGCCATCCACGACACGAACCTCGACTCACCAAACGTGCAGCGAACCCCACAACACCCCCCACCCCAAAAAAAAAAAAAAATCCCAACCAAAAAAGTGTTATTTCATTTCCCTCATTTATCTATCTACCTATTTATCCACGGACGTTTGCGCGTGACATTTACCTTACTGATCTCTTATCCTCTCCCCTTCCTCCTCCCTTACCTTAATACAGGCGCAAGGGGAAAGCGGGGGGGGAAAGTGAAAGAAGGGGAGGAGGGGAGAAGAGAGAGAGAAGGGGAAAAGCTGGGGGAAGGATAGAGAAAGAAAGAGGGAGGAAGAGGCAGGAAAAAGAATTAAAAGAAAGGACTAAGAGGGAAGAAGAAAAAAGGAAGGGAAGAGAGAGAGAAAAATGAGGAAGGAGAAAAAAACAGAAGAAAGAAAAAGAATAAAACGAAGGGAAGAAGGGAGGAACGGAGGCGTGAGGAGGGGGTGAGAGGGGAAGAGAAGGGGGGGGGGTAATTCTATTGCGGATTTCCTGTCAGCTGATCATACCCTCCGCACGTGACGGCCAGGGCGATGCTTCTCACGCACTCGCTAACTCGGGGGAATGAATGGGGAGTGGGGGTGTGGGGAGGAAGTGGGGGAGTGGGGGAGTGAGGGAGTGGGTGAATGAATGGGAGTGAGGGGGGAGAGAATGGGGAGTGATGGAGTGGGGGAATGAGGGAGAGGGGAGGGTGAGGAGAGTCAGAGAGAGAGAGAGAGAGAGAGAGAGAGAGAGAGAGAGAGGAGAGAGAGAGAGAGAGAGAGAGAGAGAGAGAGAGAGAGAGAGAGAGAGGAGAGGAGGGAGAAACACTGGAAGCGGAGAGAAGAGCGAGAAAGAGAAAAAAAAGAGAGAAGAGGAGACAAAGAAAAAGAGGCAAATAAAACAAACAGAAAAAAGAGAAAGCAAAGGAAAAAAAAGAAAAAATGAAGAAGAAAGAAAACAAAAAAACAAAGACACAAAAAAAAACACCAGACAACACACAGAGCAAAGCGCCACGCCCTCTGCCTGCCTCGCCGCCCGCCCGCGCCCACCGACCATAACAATTCCCAAAAGCGGAAATGGCGACCATGTGTAATATTCACGACTATCGATCCTGAAAAACCGAAACGACTTCACTTCCCTTTCCCCTTACATTCCCTTCCGTCTCTTCCCTTATACCATAAAATAATAATTGTAGTAATAGTAATAATAGTAAAAAAACGGTAACTAATAGTAAAATAGGAATTGCAATAAATAATGTTCAGGTAATAATATAGGTAATTGTAATAAAAAACTACGGTAATAATTAATTAAACCACATCAAAATGATAATAGTAATAATAATAATAATAATAATAATAATATATAAAATAATACTCACAATACTAAAAAAATAACAATAGCAATAATAATCACCGTAATAATAACAACAAACAGATAACCAAAAACACAAATCAACAAGACAACAAACCCTCCCTTACCGTCCACCATTTAACACCCCAAATAAAAAAAAAAATCCCTCCAACCTCTAACCCTCCACCATTTAACATTTAGCCACCCCCACCAAAAACCCCAACCCCCTCAGCTACCCCCACCCACAACCCCAACCCTCAACCCCAACCCCCCTCAGAAAAAAATCCTCCCCACACCCACCCCCCTCCAAAAAAAAACCTCCCCCACCCCCCCTCAGAAAAAAAAATCCCCTCCCCCCTACGTAAAAAACCACCACACCTTTCCTCCCGCCCGCCGAGGGACATTAAACACACGTACACTCAGCAGCCAACGCCCCCTCCGGAACGTCTCAGATTAATGCTACAGCTACGACGCAGCTGCACGAGGGAGGGGGGTGGGGGAGAGGGGAGGGGGGGGGGAAGGGAGGGGAGGGAGGGAGGGAGGAGGAGGAGGAGGAAGGAGGGAGGGAGGGAGGGGAGGGAGAGGAGGGAGAGGAGGAGGAGGAGGGGAGGAGAGAGGAGAGAAGGGAGAGGGAGAGGGAGAGGGAGAGGGAGAGGGGAGGGGAGAGGGGAGAGGGGAGAGAGAGAGAGAGAGAGAGAGAGAGAGAGAGAGAGAGAGAGAAGAGAGGAGAGAGAGAGAGAGAGAGAGAGAGAGAGAGAGAGGAGAGAAAGAGAAAAGAGAAAGAGGAAAGAAGAGAAAGAAAAAGAAAAAAGAAAAAGAAAAAGAAAAAAGAAAACAGAGAGAGAGAGAGAGAGAGAGAGAGAGAGAGAGAGAGAGAGAGAGAGAGAGAGAGAGAGAGAGAGAGAGAGAGAGGAGAGAGAGAGAGAGAGAGGAAAGAAAGAGAGAGAGAGAGAGAGAAAGAGACATGATAAAGAAGAGAGGGAGAAGAGAATATAGGGATGGATGGACGGAGGCAGGCGGGAAGGGAAGGAGAGGGGGGGGAGGGGTAGTGAGGGACGGGGTCACAGCTGTATAAGGTACAGTGAGCAGCAGCTGCCGCGTGTTTCTCTCTCTCTCTCAGAACTGTTATATTATCGACCGACAGAAAACCCGACTATGATCTACCGAAATATTTTTGGCTCGAGTTTGGCCGGTCGCGCTGATCAAAAGACCGGCTTAGCAGATAAGAAAAACAATATATAACACTAATTGTAAATATAATATCAATAGTAATAACAAAACAACAACATTATAAATAACAACAATATAATAATAATTACAATAATAATTGATAATAATAACAATAATATAATGATAATAACTATAATAATAATGATAATAATAACTAACAATAATGATAATATAAATAATAATATAATAATAATAATAATAATAATAATAATAATAATAATAATAAAATATAACAATAATCAAAATCAACAATACACAACAATATACAAATCAACAATAACAACACTGACAATAACAACCCCCACGAAACCTAAACAGAAACGACAACCCGCCACCAAAGCTAAGCCCAAGACAACAACCTCATTCCCTCATTCGGGCCTCATTAACCAACAACAAAGCGCATCAGCTGATCTCACCTGAACATGTTCCGGAAGTCGGCCGAATAGTGGAAGTCCATCGTCATTTTTGTGTTTTCTTTTTTTTTTTTCCTTATCCGAGTTCCGAGGTTTTCGAAGCACTAGAGGGGTGATGGAGGAGGGTAGGGGGTTGGGGAAGGGGAGGGGAGGGGGGAGGGGGAAGGGGTGAAAAGGGGGGGAAGGAGGGGGAAGGGGTGATGTAAGGGGAGGGGGAAGGGGGATGGTAAATGGGAGGGGAAGGGGGGAGGGGGAAGGGTGGATGATAAGGGGTTAAAGGAAGGAGGGGCCAGAGAGAGGGAGGGTTTAGGGCTGATGGTCCAGGGGGGGGTGGGGGGGGGAGAGGAGGAGGAGGAAGTCTATGGCGATGGTGGGCGAGCGCCAAAGGGATACGTATCTCTCTCTCTCTCTCTCTCTCCCTCTCTCGCTCCCTCTCTCTCTCTATTAGGTCCTTTCCCGACACCCGGGAGCGACTGACGCGACTAGGCTTGGCGTAACTTTGTCCCTTCCCCTTATTTCCCTCCCCCCCCCTCCCCCCCAAACGCACACAAGGTCGGTTTCCTCCACCCCACCCTCCCTCCCCACCCACCGACCAAACCGACCAACGTCCTAATCCCTTCCCACCCCTGGCTTCGTACCTCCCCCCTATCCCCCATACCCCCCCTCCCGTGACCTTAGCCTTCCTTGAGGTCACGGAGCTAAAACTGACCTCGTGCTCTGACCTCTTTTTTTCTTTCCTTCACTCATCGTCCCACTCTTGTTCCCTGCATCATCGCTATCTTCTGCTTCTCTGGCCTAGACCTTCATCTCCCTTCCTCCTCTCCCTCCCCCTCCTTCTCCCCTCTCCCCTCACTTCCCCTTCACGCTAACCTTTCATCATCATCACCCTGAGACAAAACAAGGTCTTGCGAGGGCAACAAGAAGCCCCCTCCCCATCCCCTATCCCCCCCACCACTCTACCATTTCCCTCACTTTACATCTTCCATTTTTCTTCTCCTTCGTTACATCCTTTCATCCTTTCCTTCCCTTCAATTTATTTCCACGAGCATAAAGGAAGAGTATAATAAAATAAAAGAACAGAAAAGGAGAGGCGGCGCAGAGATACCCGCGGCTGCTGCGTGAGGTCCCGCATGAGCGCAGGACCCCGCCCGGCGCCCGCGACAGCCCCGCGCCTCCGCCAGGCACAACACATCCTGCTGATGCCGGCGGCGGCGACGCTGGCGCTCCTCACGCAGCAGGCGACATGCATCTTCCCTCCGGCCGCGGACGCCAAGGGCGCGGGCCCAGATAATCTTGGGACGTTCGTGACCTCCTTTGACTCTGCTGACATTAAGGGTACACGAGGACGCACATGAAAGCACGACGGACATACATGCATGCATATATACAAATGCATGCATGATATACATAAATGTACACATGCATACATGCACGTATATGTATGTATGCATACATACATATACATGCATACATACATACGCATATACATACTCAAATATAGAGAAACATACATGCAAGCACATAGAAATGCAAGCACAACAGAAACACATGCAGACGCGCGCAAACTCTCACTTGCGCTGATGCATGAATCAAAACTAATTATGCAAACGCCCAACCCACCCACGGAAATAAACACACCTCCTCCCACACGCTCCCACGCCCTCCACCACGCCACACACCCACGCACACCACACGCCCGCGGAGCTCAAACCACACCACGAAGCAAGTCCGCCCCCAGACCGCAGCTTTTCATACACAGCCTACCACCAACCGCGCAACCAGCTTAATCCCGTCCCCCCTCCCCCCTCCCCCCTCCCCTCCTGTCACATGGGGGTTTAGAACACGCTTCATATATCATTCACAATCACTTCCCTTCTATCTTTCTCTCTCTCTCTCTTCTCCCCCCTCCTCCTCCTCCCTCCCTCCTCCTCCTCCTGCTGCTCCCCTTCCCGTTGTCCATCAATCTGTCTTTTACAGCCATCAGTCTGTGTTGTCATCTATTCATTCGTTTTTCATTATCGTTGTTTGTCCTCATGATCTTTACCCCCGCTCTCTCTCTCTCTCTCTCTCTCTCTCTCTCTCTCTCTCTCTCTCTCTCTCTCTCTCTCTCTCTCTCTCTCTCTCTCTCTCTCTCTCTCTCTCAGTATATATGTATATGTATCTCTATCTAGTATTATATCTATCTATCCCAATCTCTTACTTTACCCCCTCCCTCCTCCTCCCCCCTCCTTCTCTTCTCTCTCCCCCTTACGTCCCTCCTATTCTTCCTCCCTCCCTGTCAATCCTCCCTCCTTCCCTTCCCCTCCCCCCCTTCCCTCCTCCTCCTTAACTTCCTCCAACCCCTCTCCCTCCTCCCTCCTCCCTCCATCCCTCCTTCCCTCCCTCCCCCAACCCGCTTCCTTCCCTCCCCCCCTCCCTCCATCCCTCCCCAACCCCCCCTCTCCCTCCTACCCCCCCATCCGAGCGGCATTACCTCATCCCTCGTTACGTCACACCCGACCCAACCAGACCGTGCTTCGTCGGATGCTGGCTCCCGCGCGCGCCGTCACTTCAGCGCGATTGCCGTAACAGTAACCGTAAAGCCGTAACCGTGACAGTAACAGTAACAGAAACGACGGCACTTTCCCTCCTCATGAGAAGATTTAGCGGCGGCGGTTGTGTGTACGTGTGTGTGTACGTGTGTGTGTGTACGTGTGTGTGTACGTGTGTGTGTGTGTGTGTGTGTGTGTGTGTGTGTGTGTGTACGTGTGTGTGTGTGTGTGTGTGTGGTGTGTGTGTGTGTGTGGTGTGTGTGTGTGTGTGTGTGTGTGTGTGTGTGTTGTGTGTGTGTGTGTGTGTGTGTGTGTGTGTGTGTGTGTGTGTGTGTGTGTGTGTGTGTGTGTGTGTGTGTGTGTGTGTGTGTGTGTGTGTGTGTGTGTGTGTGGTGTGTGTGTGTGTGTGTGTGTGTGTGTGTGTGTGTGTGTGTGTGTGTCTGTGTGTCTATCTATCGGTCGAAATTTTCCCACTTTCATAATTCTTTTTTCTTCATTTATTCCCTTTCTCATTATCTATTTTTCTCTTTTCCTCCTCCTTCTTACTCTCCTTTACTCCGTCCCCTCCTCTCCTCCTCCCCCCCTTCCCGTCTCCTCTTTCAGATATTCAGAGCAACAGGTTAATGAGCAACGCAAATCGCCTCAGGAGGAAAACACAGGGGGGGGGGAGGAGAGGAGGAGAGAGGGAGAGAGGAGGAGGAGGAGGAGAGAGGAGAGGAAGGGGAGGAAGAGAGGGTGGTGAGGAACGTGGGGAGAAAGGAGGAAGGGAAGAGGAAGGTGAGGAGAGGAAGGTGGGGAGAAAGGAGGAGGTAAGGAAGAGGAAGAGGAAAGGTGAAGAGGGGAGGAAGAAAAGATGATGGAGGAAGGAGGAGGTAAGGAGGAGGAGGAGGAGGGAGAGAGGATGAAGGAGGAAGGTGAGGAGGAAGAGAGGAGGAGAGGAAGGGGAAAGGAAGAGAAGATGATGGAGGGGGGGAGAAAGAAGGAGGTACGGAGGCGGAGGAGAGGAAAGAGGTAGATATCGGGGGGAGGTAGGAAGAGGAGGTAAGGATGGAAGGAGGGCAGGAGGCGGGGATGGAGGGGGGGGGGGAGGAAGCTTGCACACCTCAGTAAAACACCGCTATTGCATACGCTTCCCAACCACTTCCTTGTTTCACTAATACCTCCGGTGACACAATTTTGACACGCTTGTCGCCGCTTCCCAACCCTCTTCCCCTCCCCCCTTCCTCTGTCTGTCTGTCTATCTGTTTCTTTCTTTCTCTCTCTCTCTCTCTCTCTCTCTCTCTGTCTCTCTCTCTCTCTCTCTCTTCTCTTCTCTCTCTCTCTCTCTCTCTCTCTCTCTCTCTCTCTCTCTCTCTCTCTCTCTCTCCTCTCTCTCTCTCTCTCTCTCTCCTCTCTCTCCTCTCTCTCTCTCTCTCTCTTCTCTCCACCCTCCCTCTCTCTCCTCCCTCTCTCCTCCTCTCCTCTCCCTTTCCTCCCCTTCCCTCTCCTTTCCCTCCCTCTCTCTCTCCCTTTCTCCTCCTCTCTCCCTCCCCTTTCCCTCCTCTCTCCTCCCCCTTTCCTCCCTCTCTCCCTCTCCCCCTCCCTCTCCCTTTCCCTCCTCCCCTCCTTCCTCCTTCCTCTCCCCCTACCCTCCCTCCTCCCTCCTCCCTCTCTCTTCCCTCTCCCCCCTCCCTCCCTCCCCCCCCTTCTCCCCTCTCTTTCTCCCTTCTCCCTTTCCAACCTTCATTCGCATACTACGAGTGTGTGTGTGCGAACATCCTAATCCGAGTCTCTTTCGATTAATCAAAATTCACGCCCACTCAAGCCACTCGCTGCCGGGCGACTCCCAATCAAACCCACGGGCGGACTCTCCATCGGACTCCTCCTCTTCCTCGGTCTTTCGCTCTTGGCCTGTTGTCTTCCTCTTTGACGTCGTTTCTCGTTCTTCCTCTACGCACTTACTGAATACAGGGATGGACACGCACGCATGCACGCACACACACCACACACAGATACAAACAAAGAAACAAACTAACTTATAATACGTAATTTTTCTCTTCCTTTTCCTTCCATCCCTTCCCTCCATTCTCTACTTCTACTCCTCCTCCTCCTTCTCCTTCTCCTCTCTTCCTCCTCCTCCTCCTCTCCTCCTTCCTCCCTTCTTCCTCTCCATCTCTTCTCTTCCTCCTCCTCCTCCTCCCCTTCCCCTCCTCTCTCCTCTTCCTCCCCTGCTCCTTCTCCTCCTCTCTCTCTCTCCTCCCTCCTCCTCCTCCTCCTCCTCTCCTCCTCCTCCTCCCTCCCTCCCTCCTTCCTCTCCTCCTCCTCCTCCTCTCTCCTCTCCCTCCCCTCCCTCCCCTCCTCCTCCTCCCCTCTCCTCCTCCTCCTCCTCCTCCCTCCTTCCCCTCCCTCCCTTCCCTCCCCTCCCCTCCCCTCCTCCTCCTCCTCCTCCCCTCCTCGTTCTCTCTTCCTCTCCTCTCTCCTCCTCCTCCTCCTCCCTCCTCCCCTCCCTCCTCCTCCTACCCCCTCCTCCTGCTCCCCTCCTCCCTCCCTCCTCCTCCTCCTCCCCTCCTCTCCTCCTCCTCCTCCTCTCCTCCCCCTTCTCCTCTCCTTCCTCCTCCCTCCTCCTCTCCTCCCCCTCTCCTCTCCTCCTTCCTCCCTCCCTCCCTCCCCTCCTCCTACCCTCCTCCTCCTCCCTCCCCTCCTCCTGCCTCCTCCTCCGTCCTCCCTTCCTCCTCCTCCCCTCCTCCTCCTCCTCCTCCTCCTCTCCTCACTCCTCCCCTCACCCCTCCTCCCTCCCTCCCTCCCCTTCCCTCCCCTCCCCTCCTCCTCCTCCTCTCCCCTCTCTCGTCTCTTCTCCTCCCTCCTCCCTCCTCCTCCTCCTCCTCCCCTCCTCCTCCTCCCCTCTCCTCTTCCCCTCCTCCTCCTCCTCCTCCTCCTCCTCCTCCTCCCTTCCTCTCCGTCCTCCTCCTCCTCCTCCTCCCCCCTCCCCTCCCCCTCCCCCTCCCCTCCCCCCTCTCCGCAAAGCACCGTCATCCCAGCCGCTGCCGTTGCATGAAATTGCAGTAAAGTAAGGTAACCTTGGACACATGCGGTGACCATTATGATGAGAAATGTCGCCCAAGATCTTGCAAGCTTTCCCTCCTCCTTGTCACTCCGTCTATCCCCCCCCCTCCTCCTCCCTTCCTCCCTCTTCCTTCTTCGCCCCCCTTCCCCCCCCCTGGCAGCATGACAGTGGGTGTCAGCAGTTGTCTGATTGGTGGGTGATTTTCTTCTTCTTCTTCTTCTTTTTGTTCTTCTGCTCTTCTTTTCTTTTCTTGTTGTTCTTCATCTCGCTTTTCTTTTTTTTCTTCGTCTTTCTTTTTACTTCTACTTTTCTTCATCTTCTTTCTTTATTCTTATCTTTTCACCTCCTCCTCCTCCACCTTTCTTGTTCTTTCACTTCCCTTTCTTTTTCTCGTCCTCCTCCCGCTTTCCTCTTTCTCTTTCCCCCTCCTCCTCCTCCTCCTCCTCCCCACCCCTCCTCCCCCACCTCCTCCTCCCCTCTTCCTCCTCCTTCCTCCTTCCTCCTTCCTCCTCCTCCTATTCTTATTCCCAACGAGGAGATCTGGTTCCCATGAAAATAGAATATCTCGGTGATAAAACCCCCATCGCAAAAATACACGCTAAAACCTGTGCGAAAACCCCGGTGGATTTAAATATTTCCAAAGATCCAAAACTTCAGCAGAAACGGGCGAGAGTGAGTGTCTCCTAAAAGTCGAAATTGAATAATGGAAAAAAAAGGGATTGACTTCCCATTCATTAAATCCGAGTGGAGGAAAGTTGAGCATGGGCGTAGTAGAACCGAGGAATGTTTCCGTTCATCGTCATGTGAGGAATTTATGAATGAAGAAACAGAGTGAGAAACGCAGGAAAAGGAAAGAATATAGGGAAGAGAGAACGAAAATGAACCGACAAAAGAAAATAGATGATAATCAACCACAAACAACGAAAGCAAGAAAGAAAGAAAGAGAAGAAGAAGAGAGAGAGAGAGAGAGAGAGAGAGAGAGAGAGAGAGAGAGAAGAGAGAGAGAGAGAGAGAGAGAGAGAGAGAGAGAGAGAGAGAGAGAGAGAGAGAGAGAGAGAGAAGAGAGAGAGAGAGAGAGAGAGAGAGAGAGAGAGAGAGAGAGAGAGAGAGAGAGACGAGAGAGAGATAGAGAGAGAGAAAGAAAATCCATCCACACCTCCAAAAAAGTGGAGTACAACGTCACCATGATTAAACATATGCATATGTGCAAGAAATAAAGAGTGCCACATAGCAACATCAACATCATCACTCGGCGACTGTGTCAGTGCCTAATGTTGGTCATACTGGCGCTTACGTCACAGAAAAAGGGGGTGAGGGAGGGAAGGGGTGAGGGAGAGGGGAGGGGTGGTTGCGGAAGGGAGAGGGGAGGGAAAGGGTGAGGGAGAGGGAAGGGTGGGGAGGAGGAGAGGGGAAGGGATGAGGGAGAGAGGAGGGAAGGAAAGTGAAGATCAAGAAATGGAGAGAAGGAAAAGGAGGGGGAGTGAGAGAGGGAGTGGGAAGGAGAGGAGAAGGGAAGGGAGAGAGGGATAGGAGGAAAGTGGCGACGGGAAGAGATAAGAATGGAGGAGAAGGCAACTAGAGAAAGGGGAGGAAAGAAATTAGAAAAGAGAGAGCGAAGGTACAAAAAAAGAGAAGCTAAAAAGGGAGTAGGAAAAAAAGGAAGAGGAAGAGGAAAGGGGAAACTAGAACGAAAGAGGAAGAGGAAGAACAGCGCCGGATGAGAAGATCATCTTTTTGTTCATGTCATCTGCTCTGAATGATTTAGTTTCGGAAATACGTATTGTTCAACACAGCGCTGTTGTCATGCTCGCCGTTATCTACAAAAGTATATTCTTAACTTAAAAAAAGTAAAATAAAACTAAATAAACGCAACAAACGAGCGAAAAGAAAAGTACGCATAAAAATAATAATAATAATCATAGGTGAAAAAAAATGGACAAAGGCAACAGGACTTTTCCACATCGGATGGAAAAATAAATAAAAAAATACTCCCTGTCACATGTTACACACTGACAAACCCCGACCCAATATATAGGCCAAAAACTGACGCAAAACGATCAACCTCTGTTAGCCAATCCCCACTCCGCCCCCACTCCCCCACTNAGAGACTGTAACCTCCTCTCTATATCCCTCTTTTTATTCCTCTTTTTCCCTCTCCTTTTCTCTCTTATGTAGATATTTTAGAATATTTCCTTACTGTGGATTAGTGAATTCATATATCAGTTTTTTTTTATTTGTTATTCTTTTGGTTATATTTCGCATTCTTTTTCTTTTAATTTTCCTACTTTTTCGTTTCCTTTTTTCCTCTTATTTTGTTCTTCTTTATATGTATCCTTACCTTTATCAATCATTCTTGCTCTTTATCAATTATTCTTGCATCTATTTCCCTGTATGCATCCAATTTCATGTTCTTCATCCTTTTTAACAAAATATTTTATCACATATTTGCAATAATGGTTATTACTACTTGCAATAGCATTACTTGCTATCTGTTTGTATTTCAGATTATTTATTCATATTGCAATTCCTCATGCATTTCATTCATATTTCATTATATACCTATTTCTCTTTATTCATCTGTCTATTCTATCTTCATTTATTTAAATTGACTGATTAATTTATCTATTTACCTAATTACTATTTTTTGGCAATTATAATTTTCCGGGAATATGGTTCTTCAGTTCTCACACAAATCATGAATAATAAAAGGTTTTTATTGAAGCTCTACATTTGCCATTACGTTATATAACCATTACTTCCTACGGTCATTTAATTTGCAAACACATACCAGACATACTCTTGATCAAGGGAGAAAGAAGGGAGCAGGAGGAGGAGGAGAGAGGAGGAGGAGGAGGAGGAGAGGAGGAGGAGGAGGAGATGATGGAGGAAAGGCGGAAGGAAGAAGAGGAGGAAAAGAGGAGAAGGGAGAGAAGGAGGAGGAGGTGGAAGAGGAGATGGGGAGCTGGAGGTGGTGGAGGGAGGAGGATGGATGGGGGTGAAAGGAGGAGGATAGAGCAGGAAAAGGAGAAGAAGGAGGAAAGAGGGAGAAAAGGAGAAGAGGTAGAAGAGGAGATAGTGGAGGGAAGTGGTGTGGTAGAGGAAAAGAAAGAGAAGGAGAAAGAGGAGGAGTGGAAGGAGAGAGGAAGGAAAAGGAGAGGAGGAGGAATCGGAAAGGAAGAGGAGAGGAGGAAGAGGGTGAGGAAGGAGAAGGACTAGGAAAGAGAGTAGGAGTGGAGACGAGAAGAAAGGAAGGAGACAGGAGAGGAATTGGAGGAGGAGGAGGAGGAAAAGGGAGAGGAGAAGGATTAGGAAAGGGAGGGAGAAAAGAGGAGGAGGAGGTGGATTCCCCCACCCTCCTTCAACGTAACCTGAAGGATGTACATTTGCCTGTTATCGAATTTCTTATGATTTCTTTATCTCAGAATTGGTTAAGCTCGATGACCTAATCTGCCTTGCTCAGAAACTATTCTATTCGGGAATTTGAGTAATATATATATATTTTTTTGTATTTTCATATATATATATATATTATATATATATATAATATATATATATATATATATATAATCCGTATAGTAGATTTTTCTGACAAATGTTGAATTGGTGTTCATTTAATTAGTTTTTTTTTTTTAGTTTTATTATTTATTTTTCATTATTATTATCTTTTTAATTCTCTCATATTTTCTCGAATACAATCGTTGAAGATCGATCTCAAGATATTCCTCCTGTTCAAGAACCTTAAGTAACATCACATTTCTTGAACCGATAAAGATCAGCGCACTAAAGTTCCTGCAAACACGGCACAGCCAAGTTGTAGTCCTTGTACGATGTGAATTTGTTCGCTCCAAGTTACTTACATTTCTGTCATTTGCACTTTTATCTTATTAGAGAGAGAGAGAGAGCTGTGGAGAGCGAGAGCGGGAGGGATGCAGATAATAGATAGAGAGAGAGAGAAGAGAGAAGAGAGAGAGAGAGAGAGAGAGAGAGAGAGAGAGAGAGAGAGAGAGAAGAGAGAGAGAGAGAGAGAAGAAGAGAAATAAAAGAAAGATAAAAAGACAGATAGGTGATAAAGAAAAGAGAAGGTGGGGGGGAGGAAGGGAGGAGGGAGAAGAAGAGAGAGAGGCGAGTGGGGGAGGAAGGGGTGGAGGGAGATGGGAGTGGAGGAGGAGGAAGAGGAGGGGAATGTTGGAATTGGGAGGAGAGAGGGAGAAGAGAGAGAGAGAGAGAGAGAGAGAGAGAGAGAGAGAGAGAGAGAGAGAGAGAGAGGAGAATAAGAAAGAAGAAAAGAAAGAGATAACATTGGTTGATAGAGAGAGATAGTAATATACAGATAGATAAATAGATAGATAGAGGGGGTTGGAGAGAAGGAGAGAAAAGAGAAAGAATAGACTGATAAAAGAGAGAGAGAGAAGAGAGAGAGAGAAGAGAGAGAGAGAGAGAGAGAGAGACAGAGAAGAGAGAGAGAGAGAGAGAAAGAAAGAGAGAGAGAGGAGAGAGAGAAAAAAAAAATCCCATTTCCATCAACAATTCCCACCGTAACATTTCCATGGCTCCCATTTCTATCGCTGACCAATTCTTATTTCAGTAATCACCACCATTTCATCGCATTTCTTCTCTTCTCGCCGCTTCCTCCCATTCCAACCGCTATGTGACCGAAAGGAATTTTTTTTTCAATATCCTGCACGTAAACTTGTTCTTGCTCCCTCGAAAAAGAAATACAGACCGATAGTTGGTTATTTCACCCAAGATCTCTTTAGCTTGCTGTAACGTTAACTTCACAGGGAAAAAAAATCTTTAGTACCGTAAGACTAACCTCCACCCCCCACCCCCTCCCATCCCCATCCCCCCCATCCCCCACCCACCCCCACCCCAAACCCTCCCACCCCAATCCCCATCCCCACCTCTCTAACCCCCCGACCCCCTCCATCCCCCGCCACCTTCAACTTGGAAGCCACCAAACTTAAACTTCTGAGTAAATAAAGTTTATTGCTGTTGTCGTCAACTTCTCCATTTAGGTCTAGACTGCGATTGTACAATTTAGACCCAGCGGGAGATTTACACTTTAGATAGAGAGGGAATAGACAGATGGATAGATAGATAGTTCGTTTGTGCATATACATAGATAGATAGGGAATAGATAGATAGACAGATAGGTAGATAGACAGGATAGATGATAGTAGAGAGGGAATAGATAGATAGTAATAGAGAGGAATGATAGATAGAATCTATAATAGGTAGATAGAGAAGAATATATAAGTAGATAGAGAAGGGATAGATGGATATTAGATAGATGGAATGGATAAAGTATAGATAGAATAAAGAAAAAATAGATAGTAGATAGATGAGAAGGGGAACAGAATAGAAGATAGGTAGATAGAGAGGAATAGATAAATAGGAGTAGATAGTAAGGGAATAGATGATAGATAGATAGGTAGATAGAAGGAATAGATAGATAGGTAGATAAGAGGGAATGATAGATAGGTAGATAGAGAGGGAATGGATAGATAGGAATAGATAATAGGTAGATAGAGAAGAATAATAGATAGGTAATAGAGAAAAGCATAGATGATATAATAGAATGGATAGATAGGT
>NW_020869429.1:432731-443564 GCF_003789085.1 Penaeus vannamei | reverse complement strand
CTCTCTCTCTCTCTCTCTCTCTCTCTCTCTCTCTCTCTCTCTCTCTCTCTCTGTCTCTGTGTTGTGTGTGTGTGTGGTTGTGTGTGTGTGTGTTTGCCACACACACGCACCACACACACACATATTTATGTGTGTGTGTGTGTGTGTGTGTAATGGTGTGTGTTTGTGTCTACGTTTGTATGTGTGGGTGTGTATGTACATAAACATATACATATATATCTATACATCTTTATATCTATATCTATCTATCTTTCTATCTGTATATATACATTATACGCACACACACACACACACACACACACACACACACACACACACACACACACACACACACACACACACTAATATATATATATATATATATATATATATATATATATATATATATATATTATAATATATATATATATATATATATATAAACATATATCCACAAATTTGTCTTTTTCATGTGTTTACGAAAAGAGACAGACGATTAGAGGCAGAAACATATACTCTCCCTCACTTGAACGAACAAAGGAAAACAAACAAGAAAAAATGCTAATGAATAAGAAATATGTTTCTTCTCTCTCGCCTCTATTTTTTCACGTTTCTCTCTTCCCTTCCATCCTTCTTCTTTCCCTTCCCCCTTTCCTTTACTCCTATACCCTTTTTTCTTTATTTCTTCCTTGTCTTCCTCTTTCCTCTTTTCTCTCACTTCCTATCTTTTTTCCCCATTTTCATACCTCCTTGCTTACGCACCTCCGTTCCTCCTTCCTTCCCATTCTCTTTTTTATCCTCCTTTATCCCTTCCCAGCCCCCTCTCCTCACCAGTTTTCATTCTTCCCCCACTTCTTTCCCTCCCTTCCCCTCCCCCTCATTTTTTTCTTTAACAACCTCTCCCCCTCTGCCTCACTCCCCAACCCTATTTTTCGCTCTTCCCACATCCTTCCGTCCCTCCCTCACCGGTCCTTCTCTCCCTCCCCTCCCTCCCTCTCCCCCACCTCTATTTTAAGCTCTTCCCACCTCCTTCCCTACCCTCTCTCCCCCCTTCTTCCCTACCTCCTCCCTCCCTCCTCCCTCCCTCACCCCTCCTTTCCCCATCCCTCCCTTCCTCCCTCCCTCTCCCCCTCTCCTCCCACCCCTATTTTTTTTTCTCTTCCCACCTCCCCTTCCCACCCTCCCTCCTTCTCTCCTTCCCTCCCTCCCACCCTCCTTCCCTCCCTCCCTCCCTCCCTACCCCCCTCCCTCCTTCACCCCCAATTTCCGCTCTTCCACCTCCTTCCTACCCCACCTCCCCACCCCACCCCACCCCCGGCCCAACTTAAGGTTCTCCCAAGACACTTGTGAAGAAGGAGACGTCTTAAAGAAGGCCGTTTCAAGGCCTATCTCATCCGGGAAAGGGGAAGAGGGGTAGGGGGGTGAGGGTAGAAGTGGTGGAAATGAATAAAGATGAGGAAGAGGGAAGAAGGAGAATAAGAGAAAGAGAAGGAGTGGGAGGCTTTCTCTTCGTTCTCTTCGCCACTGCTACTACTACTAATAGTAATGATATTAATAACAATAATACAACAACAAACAACAACAATGATGATAATGACAATAAAGAAAAACAAAATCATGCTGATGATAATGATCATGATATCTACAACTACTACTGTTAACAATAATCGTGATAACAATAATAACAATGATAGCAATAATAACAGTTAGAATAATAATAATGATCATGATAAATAATAATTGTATAATCATATCAATAATGATAATAACAATGCCAATGATGATAATAGCAATGATAATTATTATGATGATAATAATAATAATGATAACAATAACAATAATAGTCAGATAAATGATGATAGAGATAATGATAAAAATAGTAATACTAACAACAATAATTGCAATAAACAAATGAAATGATAACCAAAAGTGAATGAACATAATGACCAGAATGATGTTGATGAAGAGTAATGGTAATCAAAACAATCATAGCAGTAACGACGGTAATGATAAGAAAGGTAATGATAATAACAACTTTGATAACAATAATGACCAAAGAATAACAGTAGCAAAACAATGATAACAATAATGGTAATAGTGATAATGATAATGCTGATGATTGTGATGATATCAATGATAATAATATTAATGATGATGATCATCGTAATACTGAAGATAATGGTAATAATGATAACCATAATAATAATGATCGTAAAAGTAATATTGATTGTAATGATATTGATAACAATAATGATAATAATTACTAATAGTAGCAATAACGGAGAAAATGATAAATAATGATAATGCAATGATAATAACGACAAAAAATAATGACATCAATAATGATATCAATAAATAATAGTGTAATAATAATAATATGATAATAATAATAATGATGAGATGATGATGATGATGATGATGATGATATGATGATGATGATGATGATGACAATAACAACAATAATAATATCAATAATAATATAGTAATAATAACAACAACAACAACAGCACGACAACAACATTCAATAATAATAATAATAATGATAATAATAATTAATAATAACAACAACAACAACACAATAATAATAGTAATAAAGATAATAATAATAATAATAGTAATGAATATAATAATGAATGTGAATAAAAATTAGCAATGATGATGATGATGTTAGTAATAATAATAATATAATAATAATAAATAATAATAATGATAATCATAATAATAGCAACAACAATGATAATAATAGAATATAATAATAATAATAATAAATGATAATAATAATAATAATAATGGATAATATAATAAAAAAATATAATAATAATAATAAAAATAACAATAATAATAATAATAATGATAATGATAATAATGAAATTAGTAGTTATGATAAATGATAACAATAAAAAGATAAAGATGATTGATGATTATGATCATGATGAAAATAATAACAACGATAATAACAATCTATCAGGGATAAAACCCCGAACACGAATAACAAGAAGAGAAGACACATTAAAAGAGAATCACGCGTAAAAAAAAAAAAAAAAAAAAAAAAAAAAAAAAAAACGATTTTTTTAAAAATCTTCCCCCAAAATTCAACATTCCCTCGACTACCGATTTCTTTTCGGCTTTTAAAAGTTTCCCCTTCGACCGCGAGTTAAGATTCGGTTGAATTGCTATCGCTGTTTTCTTTAATCAATGCTTTATCTTCATTATTTCAGGGAGGGGATGGAAGAGGGGAGAGAGATAAATAGAGAATGAAAGATTGGGATAACGGGGTGGAAGAGAGGAGGGAGAGAGGGTGGAGAGAGAGAGAGAAGAGAGAGAGAGAGAGAGAGAGGAGGGAGAGAGAGAAGGAGAGAGAGGAGGGCGAGAAGAGAGAGAGAGAGAGAGAGAGAGAGAGAGAGAGAGAGAGAGAGAGAGAGAGAGAGAGAGAGAGAGAGAGAGAGAGAGGAGAGAGAGAGAGAGAGAGAGAGAGAAGAGAGAGAATGAGAAGAGTGAGTATGATTAAAGATAGATAGATAAGAGAGAGAGTGAATGAGTGTGACTGTGCTTGAAAGAGATAGATAGATAGACAGAGAGAGAGAGAGAAAGAGAGAGTGAGTGTGTGTATGTGCATGAGAGATAGATAGATAGAGAAAGAGATAGATAGATAGATAGATAGATAGATAAGAGAGAGAGAGAGATAGAGAGAGAGGAGAGAGAGAGAGAGAGAGAGAGAAAGACAAAGAACACACATTACCGGATATTGGCACAAAGCAAATCTAAGCTTTCGTTATTCCGCCACGATCACTCTTGCTCCAGGGAATCCATAAGCAAATCCATCTACACGGACAGCCTTAAGAACTGTGCACACTCCAGTAGTCCAAGGATCCATAATTTCTTCCTTTTGTCAAGATCTTCCTTTTGAGAATCCTGAGAGTGGGACCTCCATTAGAGAGTGAAAAACGGAGTGAAGAGGCTCTTAAAAGGGTAGACTGGGAGGAGGCAAATGGTAGATGAGGACCTCTAGGGAGAGATAACTTACCTAACGACCAGTACAGGCTTTCACACTGTAGAGGTATTTAGCCCGTAATCACGACCAAAACTCAAGGATGACGTGGAAACCGTGTTCATCATTTCTACCCAGCGCTGCGTTATGCTGAAATGGGTCTTAACAACTGCTATAACAGCCTTGTCAGAAGATACGGCTTAAGTGTTACAAGAACTTAAGCTCTTTACAACCAGAGGGACAAACAGATGCCTCACTCTACATAGATAAGAGGGGGCGCGAGAACCTCATCTATGGATATCAATTAGGAATTCTCTGTAGGGAGAACCCGAGACGCCCTTGGGCAATTTGTCACTCCGAAACCCAGCTGCAAGGCCCCGAGACGAGGGAGCAGTCGACTTAATTCTAGACATGCTCTTGACATATTCCAAACATGTTCCGGTCTCAGGTATATGCGTAGTAGGTCGAGGCGCTTAATCCACAGGAACGAAGGGGGTTTGACTGCCGGGGTCCGTCTGCCGTGGAGCTGACATTGATCCCACTGAGCAGGATGTGAGAGATTAAGGATTTACAGACGAGAGAGAGAGAGAGAGAGAGAGGGAGAGAGGGAGGAGAGAGAACGAGAGAGAGAGAGAGAGAGAGAGAGAGAGAGAGAGAGAGAGAGAGAGGACGAGAGAGAGAGAAAGTCAGACAGACAGAGAAAGAGAGAGAGGTAATGTTTTCTATTAGTGAGTATAAAAGTAAATGCATGAATAGTGTATAAATTGATAAAAAAAAGATAGATTATATATAGACCGGAGAGTAATGAGTGGAGAGAGGCCTGAGACCAAAGACTCAGCTTATTTGTTCATTCATAACACAATCTCTGTCTATAGCATTGCCTTTGAATTCCCCTAAGCCCCCCACCCATCCTCCGTCCCCTCTCCCTCCCCCCCCCCAAAAAAAAAAAAAAAACCGCACTGATAAGATACTGCGAGGAGATGCACGACGGTGTACTCTGTGCAGTAAGTTGAATGGGCTTGCAATACGCGCCAGAGATTGCAAACGGAGTACTCTCGTTGCATACTCAATAACAGGCTGGCCAAAGCTAGGTTCGCTGATAAGCCCTGGTTGGCTATCGGAGGCGCAGACATACGCTTTGCTAATGACATACACAGGCTGGAGGCGTTGAGGAGAGGGAGAGAAAGGAGAGAGAGGAAGGGAGAAGGGCGGAGGGAGGAAGGGAGATAAAAAGACTGGGAGAGAGAGAGGGAGAGATGAGGGAAGAGGAGAGAGAGAGAGAGAGAGAGAGAGAGAGAGAGAGAGAGAGAGAGAAGAGAGAGAGAGAAGAGAGAGAGAGAGAGAAGAGAAGAGAAAGGAGAGGAAAAGAGAAAAGAGAGAGAGAGAGAGGAAGAGGAGGAGAGAGAGAGAGAGAGAGAGGAAGAGAAAAGAGAGGAGAGAGAAGACGAAGAGAAGAGAAGAGAAGAGAAGAGGAGAGAGGAAAGATGAGAGAGCAGAGAGAGAAGGAGAAGAGGAAGAGGAAGAGAGGAGAGAGAAGTAGAGAGATGAGGAGAGAGAGAGAGGAGAGAGAGCATGAAGGAGAGAGAGAGGAGAGGGGGGGAAGGAAAGGGGAAGGGAGAGAGAAGGAGAAGAAGAAGCAGAAAGAGAAGGAGAAAGAGAAGAGGCAGGAAGAGAAAGAGAGGAGAGACAGAGAGAGAGAGAGAGAGAGAAGAGGAGAGAGAGAGTGAGAGAGCAAGAGAGAAGAGGAGAGAGAGAGAAGTAGAAGAGAGAGAAGAGAAGAGAAGAGGAAGAGAGGAAGAGAAGAGGAGAGAGGGAGGCGAGGGAGAGAGAGAGGGAGGAGGAGGGAGAGAGGAGACGAAACGAAGAGAAGAGAGACGAGAGAGTTAGAAGGAGAGGAGAGAAGGAGAAGATTGAGAGGGAAGTAGTAGAAGAGCAGAGAGAAGAGAGAGAGACGAGAAGAGAGAGAGAGAGAGAGAGAGAGAGAGAGAGAGAGAGAAGAGAAGAGAAGAGAAGAACAGAGAAGCAGAAGAGGGAGAGAGAAAGAGAGGAGAGAGCAGAGAGAGAGAGAGAGAGAGAGAGAGAGAGAGGAGAAAGAGAGATTCAAGACAGACTAGAGAGTACAACGGCAACTAGAGAAGAGAGAGAGAAAGGGAGATATAGACAGAGCAGATCAGACAGGGTGAGGGGGCGCCCCCCAAAGGAACCCAGAAGACAGAGGATTCAAAAGAGACGACAGACCCGAAGAGACAAACGACAAAGTGAGAGAGAAAGGAAGAGAGATAAAAGGAGACTAAGCCACGCGTCTCCCTCCCCCTTCTCATTTCACCTTCCTCCGGCAATTCATATCTCTTCTACACCTTTCTTCCAATCATTCGCCAGACAAAGTAATAGAAACTGAGACAAAATTCTCTCTCCTTAAGACACACGACAGAGATTCATTTCGCCGTCTCGTCTTCCGTTAGCTTTATTGCCCTTACTGTTGTTTATAACATTGGGAGCTTCTTGGAAATTAAAAAATATTGGCTTCGGTTCAGAGAGTGGAGAAGGGGGGGGGAGGAGAGAGGGGGAGAGAAGGAGAGAGGAAGAGAGAGAGGGGGGGGGGAGAAAGAGGAGAGAGTAGAGAGGAGAATAGAGAGAGAAAAGATGAGAAGAGGAAGGGAAAAAGAAGAGAGAGAGGAGTAAGAGAGGAGAGAGAAGAGAGAGAAGGATTAGCAGAGAGAGAGAAGAGATTTAGAGGAGAAAGAGAGAGAAAAGAGAGAGAGAGAGAGAGAGAGAGAGAGAAGAGATAAGCAGAGAGAGGAGAAAGAGATTTTAGCGTGATAGAAGAGAGAGACAGAGGAAGAGAGAGAAGAGAGAGAGAGAGGACGAGAGAGAGAGAGAGAGAGGAGAGGAGAGAGAGAAGGAGAAAAGAGAGAGAAAGAGAGAAGAGGAGAGAGAGAGCAGAGACGAAGAGAGAGGTAGAGGGAGAGGGAGGGAGGAAGACGGAGAGGAGTGATGAATTCGATATATATCCACCTAACCAACCGTAATACGCTGTCCCTTTTCCGATATCTTCTTGTCCGCCTGGCTTCTTCTCCTCAATCCTGTACAGGTTATTTCCAACCTAGAAAAAAGAAAGAAGATAACAGACCAACGCCAAAACTGGTGTCTTGACACTATCCCTCTCGAAAATAGACTTGCTTCACCAAGCTTATCTTTTTTTATTCAATTAGCTTATCCCTTTTTTAAAACACTTATGCTTGGCTCCATGGCTTGCATCTTTGCCATATGTTAAAGTAATTCTCAATTGCTTTAACACGCCAAATATTGTGTTTCTTTCCTAACAAACGCCATTTCTATTTATATTTATCTTATCCTTTTTTTTAATTTATCAAAAAAAAAAAAAAAGGAAAAAAAAGAAAAAAAAAACGATGACGCGGTGACGGTTAGTTCTCTTTTGAAGTGAGTTGCCCCAGTGTCCCCCTTTCCCCCTCCCCCCCGCACCCTCCCCACTCCCTTGGAGTGATCATTTCACGTTTATTTATAGTATTCCATCATTTAGCCATTATAAGGAAAGCAAACTAACAGAACACAAGCAAAAAAATTGCCGCTCCCCCTGACCTCCCTTCTATCCTCTCTTTTCCCTCTCTTCGTCCCCCCTCTGCTCCTTTCTCCGTGCTCCCTTGCATCTCTCCTTCTCTCATATTCCCGCTTTTTATGGTTGCTTAAGGAGACAATTAACTGAGATTCATTTTTTATTACCCCAGTCTTCTCGATCTTGCTTTATTTTTTTTTTTTCCTATTGTTGTATATAACGTTTTGAGACCGTGGTGAAATTTGGGGCGAAATTGGATAAAGTGATAATCATGTGCGTCAGAGAGCAAGGAGCAAAGAGTGCAGCGACATATGAAAATAGAATTAGTAGAAAACTAGATATACATATATATAATGTATAACTATATATATATATATATATATATATATATATATATATATATATTATATATATATATAATATATATATATTATATAATATATATATATTATATATATATATAATATAGTGTCTAGATAGATGGATATACAGATGTGTTTGGACATGTTTGTTTATACATTGTACGTGAATGCCCGTATTTGATTTTCATCCTTTCCCTCCCCTTTCTTCTCTTCTTTTTGCCTCTTCTTTCGCTCTCGTTTCTTCTTGTCTGTCCATTCTCTATATCGGTCACGAGAGAACCATCTGCCTCGCTTCGGTCCACGATGGCGACCGCATCCCGCCCACGTCAAGCAGATCTCAGTTTTACAGGAAATAAAACACGGTTGACACACGTGCTCTCTCCTATAACATGCAGATGTCATGCAGGCCGTAATTGGTCGCCAAAATGGACATCAAGTTCAGATGCAAGATTAGAATATCCCGCCTTAATTAAATACTGACGTAATTCGTAACATGGGCCGGTCTATGAGCATATTACATTCCCTAATGTAGCGAGGCAAACACTGGTGTAATAAGGTTTACTACACAATTTACTCCCAGGGATGAGGTGGAGTCACTTCCTCTCTCTCGCTCGCTGTTGCAGTAATTTGCCAAATATCTATGATCGAATCTAATGCCGTCATCGGCCGTGGCCTCCGCTGCGAATCTGCAATTTGCAATATGTGAAATGCAGTGCAGTCCTAGATGCTAATGATCCCAGGTTCCTGAAAAGGGATTGGCTGATTCTGGTCGAGTTTGTATGCAAAGTTCGATGAGCCAGAAATTTTTTAGAACCGAGGTCATCATCAGCGACGTGTGTGTCGCTGCCACAATCGCTGTTGGTTTTGTCAAAAGGAGAGCCTCACAGACCAGCGGGCTCGCCAAGAGCGGTCACCGTCCCCAGACACCGTTCTTTTTTATATCTCAATCCACATGTTGTCTAATCTGCTTACAAGATCCTTGCATCGCCCGCCGCGCTTACTTAGGTAATTGTTTCTAGTCATATAAACCGCATGTTTATATTCTCCTCGTTTCATACTGAAGGCAGCTCTATGAACACGCGACTGGGAAAGCGGGCGGTCACCGAAGAGTCTTTTGCAGTATCAATGTCACCTTACGACGGCAACTCGCCCTTAAGGTTGCGGCTCGGAAATCCTGTGAGGACAGTCCTGCTGAAATATTTAATGATGAAGTGCTGTAAGCCTTTGGTAATGAAACACACATTTTGCTGCTACAACGTGATTTTTATCTATGAAGATAAATACATATACAACACACTTTGCATTTTATAAGGAAAATTCACGACACACAACATACACACACACACACACACACACACACACACACACACACACACACACACACTACAAACACACACACCACACACAACACACACACACACAGCACACACACACACACACCACACGTACACACACACACACACGTGTACACTACGCAGTGGTGTTACATGGTTTTAGTTTTGCTTTCACTAGCACTTTAAGCAGAGTGGGTTCTATTCCTTTTCAGGGAAAGTATTTAAAAGAATTATACTCCATGACTGAACAGAGATGAATTCACGAAGGCAAAGGGCGGGAGAAATGAACTAATCAGCTGAACATAATTTATTATAACGTGAAAAAAATGCATTAAAGAATTGACAGAAAAATAATTCGGTTACGGAAAAAAAAACCAAAAGAGATAATAATAATAATGATATAGAAAAAGGTACACAGATAGAAAAGATAGATAGATTAGATAGTAGATAGAAGATACGATAGATTGACGATGATAGATAGATAGATAGAATAGATAGATAGATAGATAGATAGATGAGAGAGAGAGAGAGAGAGAGAGAGAGAGAGAATTAAATAAAACATTTACGAGCGGAGCAACTAAAAAACTCAAGACATCATGTGTTAGTAAAACAACTGAACGTCATCAGGAGAGAAATTTATCGAATGACATAATTAAGAAGAAATCACACAAAAAGTAGATGAAAACAAACAGTGGAACAAGAAGCAAGCACTCAGGATAAAAAAATAAAAAAGATCCTATATATAACACCACACAAACTATCATCTTAATACATTATATGGCTAAAAAGGAGAAATTATAACACACTAGAGTATACGAGAGGAGAAGAACAGATGGTGCATCGAGAATAATGTACTGGGAATTAAACAGAATGGATAAAATCAGAAGAACAAATAAGTATGAACAACAACTATCGAATTTGTTCAAGAAATATTTCTTTTTTATGATAATGATGATAATGATGACGATGATGTTAATCATCAATAATAATGATAATCATAATAAATTATGTAAATAACGATAATGATAATGATAGTAATGATTATAATGATAAAAATAATGATGATGACAATAGTAATGATAATAATAATAAGGATGATGATAATAATGATAGCAAAAATTATAATAATAATGAAAACAATGGATAACAAATGATAATAATGATGATAATATATGCAACAATGATAATAATAGTAATAATAATGATGATGGTTGTAATAATATCAGCTGAATATGATAATACTAATAAGTACAATAACAATTATAATGATGATAACAATAATATATTATTACTACTACCACTGACTACTTCTAAAAAAGTAGTAATTAATAAAAAAGTAATAATATAAAGAACAGTTATGATAAAAATGATAATAGTAATAATAATGATAACAATAAAAATGATGCTAGTAATAATGGCAATCTCAATAATATGATAAATTGATTTAAAAATAATGATTATGATTTATGATGATCATGACTATGATGGTGAATGATGATATTTAATAATAATAACAATCAGGATAATAATAATGATAATAGTAATAGTAAAGGCAATGGTGATAGTAATAATGGCAATAACAAAAATGATAATAAT
>NW_020869429.1:382731-385231 GCF_003789085.1 Penaeus vannamei | reverse complement strand
CAATAAACAGATACTCACGGATATCTATAGACCGACAAACACACACAGAAAAACACATATACCCCCCCCCCACACACACACACACCACAGAAACCACATCCTAACACCCTCTCACCCCCTTCCTCCTCCCCTTGCCACGAAACCTCACAACCTATTCCTCCCCCGAAACGTCCCTCAGCAGGAACCCCTTTTCCCCAACCCTTTCAATAAAGCAGAAACCTCCTCTGCCAAGCGCCCCTCAGCCCTCCCAGGTCTCGTCCTATAATTTTTTTTTAAGACCTTTATATAAAGTCAGTTAAATGACATGGCTTCCCCCTCCCCCACCACCCCCCCCCCCCCTCCCGATCTAGCATTTGCATTCACTCTGATCTGGCTGCACTGGCAATCAGGTGCGTCAGAGGGGGGCATTAGGCTCGTTGGTGAGTGTCTTGCCCTAATACTCTCCTGATCTCTATGGAAATCTCCCAAAGGCCGATCGCAGCCGAAACCCGGGACTTTGTATGCAAGTGTGTCTCAGGCTCCCTCGCTTTAGTTCATGTGCATTTTTTTTTTCGTTTTCGTTTTTGTCTTTTTTCTTTTCTTCTTCTTTTTTTTCTTTTTCTTTTCTTCTTCTCTTTTTTTTTACCTTTCCTTTTCTGTTAGTTTTGTTTTGTTTTGTTTTTGCTGTCGTTCTTCTTTCTTTTTTTTCCTTGTTGTTTCTATTTCTTTTTCCTCTCTGTCTCTCTGTTTTTCATTCTCTAGTTCGTTTTTTTTTCTTATTGTCTCTTTTTCTCTTTTTTCCTTATTATTTTTCACTTGATTGTTTTTTATTTTTTTCTTAATGTTTATTTCCTCTTTCCTCTTTGTCTCTTTTTTCACTCTTGTTTGTTTTTTCTTATTTATTTAATTTTCTTTTTGTTTCTTGTTCTTTTTCCTCAGTCTTTGTTTTCAATTCCTTGTTTTCCTCTCTTTTTTAATTTCTCTCTCTCTCTCTCTCTCTCTCTCTCTCTCTCTCTCTCTCTCTCTCTCTCTCTCTCTCTCTCTCTCTCTCTCTTATTATTGTTGCAGCTGTCTTTATTATCATTATTATTATTACTATTACTATTGGTGTAGTTGCTGTTATCATTATCATTATTATTATTATCATTTTTAAATTATTTTTATCTTTATCATTATCCTTATCTTTATCATTATGTTATTATCATTATCATCATTATTATTCTTATCAAAACGGAGAGAAAAAGCAACAAAAACAAACAAACAAACAAAAAAAAGTTCCCATTTTCTCCCAAATTTGAAAAAAAACACTCATTCTACCCACGAAGTATGATAATTAGAAAGAGGAAGCAGAAAAAAGTAGAAGATTCGCCAGAATGCATAACTAAGAAACGAAAGTGGCCTATTAGCATGTTATATGGTAAACAAGTCACGACAAGGGTAAAATTTATGACATAATGAAAAGATTGCAGTGTGATTATACGAAGAATCAGGAGACAAAATGTGTCTTGGGGGTGATAAGAGAGTAAGTTAGATGGACAAATTGAGAGATAAAAAAAAAAAAAAGAAAAAAATGCGTGGGAGAGAGAGAAAAATAGAGATAGATAGAGATAGAGAGAGAGAGAGAGGAGAGAGAGGAGAGAGAGAGAGAGAAGAGAGAGAGAGAGAGAGAGAGAGAGAGAGAGAGAGAGAGAGAGAGAGAGAGAGAGAAAGCGAGAGAGAGAGAGAGAGAGAGAGAGAGAGAGAGAGAGAGAGAGAGAGAGAGAGAGAGAGAGAGAGAGAGAGAGAGAGAGAGAGAGAGAGACATCACAGACAGAGAAACAGACAGACAAAAAGGAAGAGAGAAAGAGAGAGACAGACAGATGGACACACACACATACACACAGAAAAGAAAGAGAGACAGAAAGATAGAGATAGAGATAGATAGATAGATAGAGAGAGAGAGAGAGAGAGCGACGAAGAGAAGCAGGCAGGCAGGCAGATAGCCAGCACAGACAGATAAACAAACAGACAAAAAGGGAGAGAGAAAGAGAGTGGCAGAGAAAGAGAGACAGACAGATGGACACACATACACACACTGAGAGAGAGAGAGAGAGAAAGAAAGAGAGAAAGAGAGACAGATACACAGGCAGAGATAGACAAACAGACACACACAAGCAGACAAACAGAATAAGCGAATTGAAGAACAAGAGAGAGAAAAATTAAGCAAGAAACAAACACAAAGAAAAGGACAAGAGAGAGAGAGACAAAAAAGACAAAAAAAGGCGTAAATGAACGGTCAATACAACGAAAAGTGCGAAAATAAAGCTAATGATGTGGACACTGTGACACGGCACTCAACCCGACCTCCCGTGGCACCGTCCTCGTTTTGCCGCTTTTAACGCCTCAGTCTCAGAAGTGGCCGGGTCCTTAGACAATGGATCTTCCCTGCAAAAGTCCCCACTGTTTATTTATTTTTCTATCTATCGTTGTTTGCTTTCCATTTATCTAGTTATCTAAGGGGTGGTCCACATTTTTCGACTAA
>NW_020869429.1:352731-357731 GCF_003789085.1 Penaeus vannamei | reverse complement strand
TATATACTATATTACACACAACACCACACACACAGCACACACACACACACAACAACACACACACACACACACACACACACACACACAAATACCTATACAATATAATACTATATATATATATATATAATATATATATTATATATATATATATAATGTATATTTATATATATATATATATATATATATATATATATATATATATATATAATAATACTATATATTATATATAATATAATAATATAAAATATATATATATACTATGTATATACATATATATATAATAATATATATATTACTTAATTATATATATAATATATATATATAATAATAATATATACTATATATTAATATATAAATATATATATATCAAATATATATAAATACATATACATTATATAATCATATTATATAGTAAATAATATATAAATATAACTATATAGTATAACATATTATATACCCTATATAGATATCTACTATAATACTATATATAATATAGATTATAGATATTAATACTATATCCGTAAATTATATATATGTATATACATATACATATATATAATATATATACTATATATAATATAGTATATATACATATTAATATATAAGAAATAATATATATAATTATATATTATATGTATATACATAATATATTTACCGTAGATGTATTATTATAGTAATATATTAGTAGGAGAATATATATAAAGATAATAGAAGATATAATATTAATATAATAATATATAGCGTTGAAAACATTATATACATAAATATTACGAATATATGAAAATATATTATACTAATATATATTATATAATAGAAAATATTATAATAATATAATAATAAATATATATAATATATATATATATGTAAACTATATATATAATATAGACTAATATGGAATACATATATAATATATATATATATATAATTATATAATATATAGTTAATTAATATGTTGTGTCGCAGTGTCTATATGAGGTTTAATAAGCTTAACCGTAGCGCATGATAAAATTACAATGAATAAAGTTTTACATAAAAGAGAGAGAGAGAAGTTATTAGAAAAGAAGAGAGAGAGAGGAGATTCAGAACTTTCTGCTCCTTTGATGTCAAGCGTTAAAGTAGATGTTTCCTTAAGAGAAGCTTGTATGTTATAATGCAAAAGTAAAAACAGAAGTACACCAACCGGGGATGGGCAGTGTTTTATCCGAAGCTTGCATATAGGTGGAGAAAAAAAGAGAATTATAGAAATATATGGACTAAGATAGATAGATAGATAGACAAATAGATAGATAGTCATAGATAGAATAGATGAATAGAGAGAGAGACGACAAGACAGAAAGAGAAAGAGAAAGAGAGAGAGAGAGAGGAGAGAGCTCAGCGAACAGAAAAGAGATATAAAAAGAGATATAGAGAGAGACAGACAGAAAACAGACAGATATACAAACTGACAGACAGACAGACAGAGAATGAAATTAAGGAGAAAATAGAAAAAGAATATGAATAAAAGAGAACAAGAAAGTGAGCGAGGCAGAAAATAATCTTACCATTATAACCTTTTCATTTCTCATGTATAATCTTATAGAATGTACAGACCTAGAAACGAGAGGGGAAACTATAATATAGAAATATAAGTATAGTAAAGTATAAACTAAAAACTGAATAACGTCCATCGATGAAACTTTATCCATTTGTAGTTTCCCTTTACATACTCACTTATCTAAAATTACAAAAAAAAAAAAAAGAAAAAAAAAATACTCATCAGTTTATTTTCCACAGAATTTCATTCATTTGTCCAAAACACTTTTTTCTTAAATCTGAAATAACAAGAACCGCTAAAAGATTCTATTTCTAGTTTGTCTTACCTCTTTTATAACCATTTCCCTTCCTTCCCCCTACCACTTCCTCTTTACTCTGCCCTCGCCCTCTCCCCTACGACCTACCTTCTAAACTTAGCAAATCCGCCTCTTCTTTGCTCCCCTTCCCGTCTCATTTCCCTACCTCCTTTCCTCCCTACCATTCTTTTCCATTCCACATATCTTTCTTTTCCCTCTTTCCTACTATCCTACCCTCACTTACCCATCCGCCCTTCTCTCCCTTCTTTGTATCCTTCCCCCTTCCCTCCCTCCTCCTATTTATCCTCCCTCGCACTCTCCCTCCCTCCCTTCCCCTCCCCACCCACCCCTCTTTCGTGTGATTATCTCCGAAAAAAATTGTATGCTGACTAAAAAAAATCTAATAGTAGAACAGATTTTCTTTTGAAGCATTTAGGCCTTTCGACCAAGAGTCCTGAGGAACACTACTCGAGCGTTTCCTGACGGGAGGGAGGGGGGTGAGAGGAGGATACAGCGACCCGTATGAACGAGGCGAAGAGAGGGGAGAGAAGGAGAGGAATACCATGAAATACGGAACCAGAAGAACAGGACAGAAAAGAAAGAAAGAAAAGAATGACGAGCGACAGGGATGGGGCTGGACAATAGGAAACACCAGTGGTGAGTACCCTCTTCACCTAAGGTATTGAAAAGCACGTCAATCTGACTGTGGGGAGATGAAGTTAAGTGAAAGAAATGTGAAAGAAAAAGAGAGAGAAGAGTATGCACAGAGACGAGACGATTACCTAATCTGCGCTCTCGATGATGAACAGCGGCTTAACCATTCACGGAGATTCATCCGTCAACTCATAAACGCCGGAGACACCAGCATCCTGGAGACACAGCGCCACTCCCCCATACCCACTGAGGTGTAAGATAGAGAGAAGATCTAGAGATCCACCGTTAGAGCTCGTAAAACACCTTAGATCCTCTTATTTATAAAAGAAGACTAAAACTTTTCATGATAAGTAACTTAGTATAATTTCCGTCACCTACCGCGGTAGAGGTAAAGTTAGCGAGAGAGAGATTTTTATGTGAGTTGGTTACGCTTGACTAGAAGAGAGATGAGTGAGAGATGAGTGATGAAAGAGGACAGCAGAGAGAGATCGAGAACATATGAAACGAGCGAAGGACGACTAAGAGAGAGAAGAGAGGAGCACATGAGAGAGAGAGAGAGAAGAAGAGACAGAGAGAGAGATAGAGAGAGAGAGAGAGAGAGAGAGAGAGAGAGAAGAGAGAAGAGAGAGAGAGAGAGAGAGACTAGAGAGAGAGAGGAGAGATTATGAGAGAGAAAGAGAGAGAGAGAGAAACCATGGACAACTAAGAGGGAATGAGAGCCAAGTTTTGCACTTGTATCTTGGAAAATTCGTTTTAAATGTGAAAAGGACCAGAATAAATTAGGTAAAGTAATGTTAGGAGAATGGCACGTGTAAAAGGAAGCGTTCAAAAAGGACATGCTGAATGATTTGTGTGTATGCACATATGCATCTTAAACAACACACACACACACACACACATGTATGATAGCATTTTTAATACCACAACATACATACATGAAACACACACAGACACACACACATGTTTGATAGCATCTTAAATACCACACACACACATACATTGACCACCAACGCACACACACACACACACACACACACACACACACACACACTCCCACTCCCACACATACAAACAAATACTCACGCATACCCACACACAGACAATAATCAGACAGACAGACAGGCAGACAGTTAGAAACAGAGAGATAGATAAATTTGGATCCGAAGCTTTCCACTAGATCGAACCGCATCCCGAAAAAAAACGAAAAAAAGCGAAATAACGATATTACATCCAAATCAGTGAAGCGGATGCCCCATCCCGCCACGGCAAGCGGCGCCAGACAGCATGGCGCCAACAAAGCACCGCAGATGTTAAAATTTCTCCGGGCGCCTTTTTTTTTTTTTTTTTTTTTTTTTTTTTTAGGGGGTGGGGGGCTGCGGCGGGGGCCTTTCTACAATGAAGTCTTTGATCTTTATACGTATAAGCGGAGATGTAGTGTGGTGGAAAACTTTTTTTCTCTCTCTCTCAAATCTTTAGGGAAACAAATTTTAGTAGTTCGTTGTTCTATTTTCGTATGCGAACTTCTCTCTTCTCGTCTTTTCCCCGGCCTCTGAAAGACAAATATTTATTTTTTTTCCTAAAAAAAAGAAAAAAAAGAAATATTAAGCTTGTAACAATGACCATTACTTGCGGCATCCTTTGTTTAGATATAATATATCTACGGCAATTTGTAAAAGGTATATCTTATTACTATTATAATGATATATATATTATTAATTATTATTATTATTATTATATTATTATTATATCATCATTATCATTATTATTATTATTATTATTATTATTATTATTATTATTATTATTATTACTATCATTATTATTATTATTATTATTATTATCATTATTATTATTATTATTATTATTATCACTATTATTATTGTTATTATCATTATCATAATTATTATTTTGATTATTCTTATCATTGTTACTATGATGGTTATTATCAATGTTCTTACTTTCATTATTATTATTAATATAATTTTTATGTGTTATTGTTATCAACATCAGCATCATCATTATCATCAGCAGCAGCACCAATATAATCATTGTTCCAATCCTTGTTGTTATTGCTATTGTTATCACTATTTTACAAACTAACCAAAATGCAGCGACATAGACCAGGAGTGTAAAGTATCGGGGAACTAACTTGTGTATGTCTTTCTGTGTGTGTTTGTGTATACGTCTTTTTTTTTTTATCTTCCGCAATTTGCATATCAAAAGAAACAAACCGATTTACCGTATGTTAGATAGCACGACCACGACGAATATTTTTCAGTGCGATGAAAACCTACATATATAAAGAAAAAGAAAGAAGAAAAAAGAGAGAAAAAAAGAGAGAGTAGAAACCCACGTGTCATAGCTAGCAAGTGAAAAAAACACGTTAAAAATAGGGATTGAAGTGGAAGCGCTTCTGGTCAGCACTGTACCGTTATATTCGACGTGTACCGGTATCTAGACGTATAAGCTACACGGACACACTGGAGTTGTGAATATAACATGTTTACATGGTCCGAGATG
>NW_020869429.1:347731-350231 GCF_003789085.1 Penaeus vannamei | reverse complement strand
ATTGACAATTCTGTAGGCATTCTACACTCTACATGGTCTTATAGGAGTCCATCCTGTGTCAAACAGAAGAGTAGTTTACTAAATGTGTTTTCAAATCACTAACCACAGTTACAAGGGATTAAAAATCAGAAAAAAGAACAAGCATTGCACTTTTTCCACTTTCTTTCGCCTCGCTGCAGCACAACCCGCTGTAAAATAGTACATAACTAAGAGCAGAAGGGATAAAGTTACCACATAAAGCTGACTGGCCATGTCCAGGGCGAGGAAAACAGCCACTCAGTCTGCATTTAAGTGGAGTTAGTGAAGTGAGGAGCACAGAGGTGTGTAGAACATGCGAAAAGGAGTAAAAGGAACAACCATAAAAAAGAAAATAAGAAAGATCCTTTAGAAGAGGGAGAGAAGACGAGGGTTGAATGCAGAGGATTGCATAGTCAGACGAGGGAGAGAGAGAGAGAGAGAGAAGAAGGAGCTAACACGCTAAAAGGACAAATGGGATGAGTGCGGCAGCAGCGAAATTAATACAAGAGACGAGAGCTATAACGTACAATGGAAAGATGATCGACCAGAGACGTGGAGAGTAAGGGAGGGTTGGAGAGTGAGCCACAAGGGCCTTTGAGGAGACGGTGAACGTGCACGAATAACGAGAACCCATTTCTAAAATGTGCAGTTTGAAAATTTCTCTTTAACTGAACAGACTCTAAACGATTTTTTTTAAAATGGTACTTGAATATCAGTTGAAATGAACATTTACACAATCAATTATGATAATAGGAAATGGCACGATGGTACGTTTTAGTTTGTTGTTATTGTTATTACCATTATCATTATTATCGTTATTATCATTATTGTAATTATTATTATTATCCCCATTTCTATTATTATTATCATTATTAGTATTACTATTGTTATTATTATCATTGTTATTGTTATTACTATCCTCATCATCCTCATCATTATTATTATTATAACTATTGTCATTATCATAACTATTGTTTATATACTATTATCATTATCATCATTATTATCCTCATCTTCATTATCATTGATAATACAACTGCTATTACCATAGTACTCATCACCATTATCACTATTAGCATTGCTATTACAATTTCAATAATTGTTGTTGTTATCATTATAGTTGCAGTTATAATGATAACTACAATGACCACAATGATAATGATAATATCAATAAAAATGATAATGATAATGATAATAATGACGATGATGATCATGACATCAATGATAATAACAACAATGATAACAATAATGATAGAAGTAGTGATAACAATAATAATAATGATAATAATAATAACAGTAACAATGATAATAACAATGATAATGATAATAATGATGATAATTATAATAATAACAAGATGATAATAAAACTGACAGTGATAGCAATAATGATAATAACAATAATGATAATGATAATAACCACGACAAAACTAATAAGAATGATAATGATACTGATAATAACAGTAATGGAAAAGAGAGTATAATCATGGTAGTAAGATTGATAATGATAATAATTTTACCAATTATAATAATGACAATAATGATAATGATAATGATTAAAGTAAAAATAATAGCAATGATGATAACAATGATATTGATAACAATAATGATAAAAATGATAATGATAATAATAGTAATGATAATGATGATAATAATAATAACAATGATAATAATAATAATAATGATAATAATAATAATAATAATAAATAATAAATAATAATAATAATAATAATAATAATAATAATAATAATAATAATAATAATAATAATAATAATAATAATAATAATAATGATAATAATAATAATGATAATAATAATAATAATAATGATAGTCATAACAATAATAATGAAAATAGTAATAATAATAATGATGATAATAATAATCATGATTATAGTAATAATGATAATAATGATAATGATAATAATAGCAAAATTAATGAAAATAATGCTGATAAAAAGAAATAAGAAAAGATTGATAGTAATAATGATAACAATGAGAACAAAAATGATATTGATAACAATAATAATTTTGGTAATGCTAATGCTAATGATAAAAGCAAATATAATCAAAATAATGATAATTTAAAAAACTAGATAACTGTGGTAGATAATAAAGTATTATTAATGATATGAACAACAATAATTGTAATGATGATAATCATGATAATGATAATGATGATAAGATTTGTAATAATGATAATAATAATCACAGTCATAATAAAAACAATAATGGTAATGATAATGGTACTGATAATTACATGAATGATAAGCATACCGATGGTGATGATGATGATGAAGAAAGTAAAAATAATAATGATGATAATAATAACAACGCCTGTGGTAATAATGATGCTGATGACAATAACAATAGTGATATTTGTAATAACAATAATAATGATAATGAAAATAATGATGATAATAATAATAAGAATAATAATGATAATAGTGATAATAATAGTAGTAATAATGATATTAATAATAGCAAT
>NW_020869429.1:320231-322731 GCF_003789085.1 Penaeus vannamei | reverse complement strand
GATGAAATGATGAATAAGATAAATAAATAAATAAATGAATGAGCAAAAATGTGATTAAGGAGTTAATTGAAGCCTTTCCAATAGATAAATGAATATATAGACAAATATCTAGGTTTGATAGATGGAATAGATTAATGAATAAATTAGTAAATTTGAGAGTAAGGGATAAATCGAATAATTTCAAAATAGATAAATGATAAATAGATTGATAAATATCTAGAAATTTCGTTACAAAAATGAATAGATTGATGAATGAATCAGTAAATAAATGAATAAACTAGATAAGTATAATCGATTTATAAATACAAAGAGATAAACGAATGAATGGCGAAGATGAGATGATATGATGATTTTACTCGACTTGGATGCTGGTGAAGATTCCTTTTGAAAGGAAATTAATTATAAGATTCTGCGGAGTGTGTGTGTATGTGTGTGTGTGTGTGTGTTTGTGTGTGTGTGTGTTGTATATATATATGTTATATATATATATATATATATATTATATATATTATATATATATATAGTATATATATATATATATATATATATATATATATATATATCTCATATAATGTGTGTATGTATGTATGGTATGTATATATGCATATACGGGGACTGAATGAGTAAACACACACACACACACACACACAGAGAGAGAGAGAGAGAGAGAGAGAGAGAGAGAGAGAGAGAGAAGAGAGAGAGAGAGAGAGAGAGAGAGAGAGAGAGAGAGAGAGAGAGAGAGAGAGAGAGAGAGAGAGAGAGAGAGAGAAAGAGAGAGAAAAAAAAGAAAGGGAGAGGAGAGAGAGAGAGAGAAAGAAAGCAATAAAGAAATAGCGAAAGCAAGAGCGAGAGAGAGCAGCCGCGAAAGAGCAACAATGCAGCGAGAGCGACCGCGCGGCCGATGAGGAGCGGGTCTCGCCGGGCCAGAGATTAACCCAAAGAAGCAACGCGAAGTCCCGGGTGTCCTTTGTTGCAGTGTCTGCCAGCGAGGGACGCGGCCGGCAACCTCCGCTTTCTTCTTTGCAAATTCTTTTGTGAATAGAAATGAGCTATTCTTTGCCGGGGATTTGGGTAAAGTACACGAGAATTCACGGGTGACGCTGTGTGGGTTCTCCTGCTGTGGGAGAGAGAGAGAGGGAGAAGAAGAGGAGAGCTGTAATTCACACGGAATTCTAAAAAGGAAAATAACATCGGGGCAGGGTGTGGTGTGTGTGGGGGGGGGGGGTTCTAAGCGTAGTCAGGACCGTTGCTGATGACTGCTGGAGAAATCTAATCTAAATATTCTCATGATTCGGCCCAGATGATTGGATGAGATTTAAATGGCAAAGTTACCCTCCCTCTTTTATGTTGTCGCAGATGTAATGATGTAATTACCTCTCCCTCCAAGCGCAGAACTGAAAATTACATTCATACTATATTTCATGTATTATGATAAGTTATCAAAATTAATTCAACAAACACTGGCAATTTGGCCCTTAGGTAAAAATTAAATCTCGTAATATATATGTAGCCCGCTGATTATGGTAATGAAAAGAAATTGCTTATATTAACATAAATCATTTGACACGAAATCTTTAGCAAATAGGATACAAGGTGGCTTTTCCAGCTGGATATTGAATATCTCTGTGCAAAAATTTGAATGTTAGTTGTGCAAAATCCAGATATCATATATAAGTGATCCAGGGTCACTGATTTCTGATATGCAAATATTATATGCATTTGATTTTAAATGTTCGAAAATTCTGAGAGGGGAAGAGGGGGAGGGAGTGGGAAAGAAAGGAAGAAAGATACAAATAAACGAAGTAGAGGGAGAAACAGAGATAAAAAGGGGGAGGGAGTCAGAATAGAGACGCAAAGAAAAGGAGAGGAAGATAAGAGAGAGAGAGAGAGAGAGAGAGAGAGAGAGAGAGAGAGAGAGAGAGAGAGAGAGAGAGATAAGAGAGCGAGAGAGAGAGAGAGAGAGAGGAGAGAGAGAGAGAGGGAGAGAAAGAGAGATAGATACATAGATAGATAGATAGAGAGAGAGAGAAGAGAGAAAGTATCAATAGCGTTAAAAAAAGCATTAGCAAGCATAACCTCCCTTTTTACACGCAAATATGCAAAACCGTACACGACTTGCATGTCTTCCTGCCCTCGAAAAACTATTGCAAATTTACGTAGCACGGAAAAGAGAACAAAGCAGAGCACAAGTATTCCAAAAGTATTTCAATTCATCCGTTTTCCCGAGAAGATTGCAAAATGGTGTGGTTTTAATTTGCATCATGGCGGTAGAGTCTTTTCTCAAGGTGGTGGTTGGGCGTCCTCATTTTGGGAAATAAAGAGGGAGTGGGAAGATAAAATGGGTAAAAAAGGGAGGAGATAAAGGCTAGCGATAACAGAGAGAAAGGGAGAATTAGGAAAGTAAAGAAAGATATCGAGTAAATGAATAAATGACAATATAAAGAATAAAAGATAAAAGATGATGAGATGTACACTTAGAAAGATGATTAAATAATGTATA
>NW_020869429.1:300231-302731 GCF_003789085.1 Penaeus vannamei | reverse complement strand
AGTATGTTACAATTGTCATACTCATTGTAATATTCGGTACAATGATTGTGAAAAAATAATATACTGTGTCCATTGTAACAGTAAATAATATCATCTCACTTTAATCAAAGAGCACACATCACTTCAATGGCATATAAAAGTAAATATGAATTCATTACTAATCTGTATACACTGTACATAGTTTGCGCTCCTGTGTGGCAAAAGTGTATTTCAAAAATACGCTCTCAGTGCTTTGATAAATTTGTATGGGGGTGGGGGGTAGGGGAGGGGCTACCGGCTAAATATTTTTGCTATTCAAATTGGCAATGATCACCTGATTATAACAGAAAAAAGCATAAAAAAGATAATAATCTGATGGTCATTAGTCCAGAGCAGTTGTGGTTATACAGAGGGTATTTTACCTATAAAAATAAATGTTTCGGTCGATTTTTTCCCTCGATTTTAATAAATGATTTGTTGATGAGGAAAGGAGCTGATGGTGAATATAATGAATTGCTGCCTGGTGATATTATTTTCCTTTGCATTAACGTTGATTTTAGAGAAAAGTGCCAAGAAGAGCATGCGAAACAGTAGTGCAAGCAAATAGGAAAATTGCAGGGCAGAGCAGAGGCTCCGGTTTTCTACTGGTCGTTGTCTTCGAGTGAGGGAGGCGACGCGGCACGGAAGGATGGTGACGGCGAGGAAGGAACCGTAAGAAAAGCAATGACACTTTTCCTCTTCTTTGCAGGACGCCGACGGTGGGCGGGGCTACGTTCCCTTCGTGGACTACAGCGGCCGCGACTACGCCCCCGTGCCCAATGGGCGCCGGGCCTCCTTCGGCGACCTCGACACCTACAGCACGCCGACGCCCCCGTCCTCCACGGCGTCGGACTACTGCACCATCAAGCGGGGCTCCCGCGGCCACGGCCCGACGGTCGGCAACGGCACGGGCGTCGCCGGCACCAACTACGCCGAGTCGCCCACGCTGAGACACAACGGCACGGGCCCCGCGGCGCCGCGCCACTCCTCGCCGTACTCGCCGCACCGCAACAACTCGTACGGGTCGCCGCCGCCGCCGCCGTACCCGCGGGGCAAGCTCGACTCCCCTCGGGGCAACGCCTCGCCCACGGGCACCGCCTCCCTCACGCGGACCAACTCCGTGTCGCACGCGGACGAGCGCTGTTCGCCCGAGACCAAGTACATCTTTTCTCCCGAAGCCATGATGAAGCCCGGCACGCTGGTGTAACTCAGGTGAGTTATACACACACACACACACACACACACACACACACACACACACACTATATATATATATATTATAATATATATATATATATATATATATATATATATATATACACACACACACACACACACACACACACACACACACACACACACACACACACACACACACACACACACACACACATATATATATTATATATATATATTATATAATATTTATATATATATATTATATATATATATATAACACAAACACACACACACACACACCACACACATATATATATACCCTGGTATAAAAAAGCGCCGTCGGCTCGCGGGGAACGCCACGGCCAGGTGTGTGCGTGCGTGCGTGCATCCGTCTTTGAGCTTAAATTGTTAACAGTGGAAAGGATGTGAGATTGCATTCATCCATAACTTACGTATTTATTGAATATATAATGGCATTTACACCTTAATGTTCACATGATAGAGGAATCGAAACTCTCACCTTCCCTGCTTAGCTTCACCTGTACCCTAATTCTTTACACTCACCTTTTCTCTTTTTTTCCCTTCTCCCCTCTTCCCTCTTCCCACTTACCTCCTGCCCTCTCCCCTCTTCCCTCTTCTAATTCCCTCCTTTTCATTCCCTCTCCCCACCTCGTCACATAATGATTAGGGAAGAGAAACAGGACCATTCACACGAGTATTATAGTATGATCAATATACAGTTGCGTTGTTTACTTGAGTGGCTTTGTGAGGATTGTGTGGCTCAGCGATGTTGTATCAGCAATATACCTTGATTACAATACTTATTTAAAGTCTTTCTATTGACTGCGGGAAGTATGTGAAGTTTCTGAAAGGCAATCAAGGTCTTTCTATTAGACTGTATAGGAAGATATTTTGACCAGTTTTCTGTATAGGGGCGAATCAGCGAGACTGAGCGAGAATACCGACGGAACAGTATGAGGAAAGAGTATTAGATCGAAAGAGATAGAGTGACGAAGAGATAGAGAGGAGGAGAGGAGGAGCGGCAGGGACGGGAGATTGAGAGTGTAGAGGGATAGCGAAAGAGAGAGCGAGAGAGACAAGAGACGAGAGAGAGATTGAGAGACAGTCGGAGAACAGAGAGAGAGAGAAATGAGACAGAGAGCAAGAGAGAGAGAGAGAGAGACGGAAGAGGGAGAGCGCAGGGAGGGAGGAGGCAAGGGAGGAGGATTAGAGAAAGGGAGAGGAGAGATTAGAGAAGAGGATGAGATGGAGAGAGCAGATGTGAGAGAGTTAGACGTACGAG
>NW_020869429.1:270231-292731 GCF_003789085.1 Penaeus vannamei | reverse complement strand
AACCGGAAGGCGCCGTCGTCGCCGCGGCACACCAGGGGTCCTCCGCCGTCGCCCTGCAGACAGAGTGGCTTCAGTAAACCAATTTGCAAGGGACAATTTCCCTCCAAACAACCTTTTTCAGGAATAAAGGAACAATTAGGTGAAAAGGAGAAGCGAACTCACCTTGCAGGTGTCGCGACCTGCCTCGCCTCCTGCGCAAAGATTTCCTTGGTGGAGACTAAAGGTGGCACCCAAACGCGTGTGCTTGAGGGCCGTCTGGCACTGGTGGTGGGACAGCACTGGAAGCTCCACCTCCTTCAGGATGCTCTGGAACTTGCCGTCGCCCCCGAAGGCGTCCTTACCCCAACCGGTGGACTGACACCTGTGTCCCACGAAGGTGCTGTGGGCGTCCGGGAGACACACGGGCGAGATGTGGGGGCTGTGGGCGGATGGGAAGGAGGAAGGGTAAGTCATGTTGCACTCAAAACGAACTACCTTAACTCATTCGAATGTAAAGCCAAGAGGACGCAGCGCTGACTCACTTGGCCGAGAAGTCGACGTGGTGCTCGAGGGTGAGGATGGCGATGTCGTTGACCAGGTTTCCGGCGTAATACTGCGGGTGGACGAGGAGAGAGGCGGGCCTGAGCTCGACGTGGCGGAAGAACTCGGTGTTGGCGCGGACGTCCCACTCGCCCAGGCGGACTCTCAGCTCCGTCAGCTGCAGCTTACTGACGCAGTGGGCGGCGGTGAGCAGGTGCGGATCGTCGATGAGCGTGGCGCCGCACACGTACATGATCTCGCCCTTTTCCTGCCTGAGGATGGCCGCCTGCCACGGGTGTTCGCCGAACTCTGTGTCGCCCTCCACGAACGAAGGGTTCTTGACGCGGCCGAGCACGCCTTGTGCTTGGCTGTGTCCGCATGTGGCCAAGTGGCGGGACTGAGGCTTGATGGGGTTGCGGCAGCACACTTGGTCGAAGCCGCAGCTGCTTCCGCTTGGGAAGGAGCCGAAGCTGTGGCGCTGGAAAGGAGAGAAACGTGAAATATTTTAGAAAAGGAAGGAAACTTCTTTGAAAACGGGAAGAAATGATTCTTTAGAGGAAGAGGAGACAATCTTTGTCAGAGGAGTGACATGTCTCAATGAGAGAAAATTCTGGAGGAGATTCTCCAAGCAAAGGCTCAAGATAGGTGGAGAAACTCACCTCCTGAGGGGCGTCGGTGACGTTGGCCTGGTGGTGGTGAGAGGACGTGAGCAGATCCCTCCTGACGCGGGTGGCATTCACGTCGAGGACATCGTCGGTGAAGTCGTCCTCAAGAGGGAGGGTCGTAGTGACGTCGTCGTCGTCAGGAGAGGCGGTGACGAGGTCGTCCTCGGAGACGGAGATGGAGGTAGAGACGAGGTCGTGGGTGGCGTTTGAGAGGATGTCTGTGTGGCGAGAACGGGCGTCGATGAGGTCACTGAAGTCCGAGAGTGTGCGGGACACGACGTCGTGGGCGTAGCAGGAGGCGGTGGGGACGCAGACGCAGTGGTCGCCGTGGGCGGGAGTGTTGGCCTCGATGGTGGGTCCTGGAAGTTGGAGGTGAGGGTGGAGGGCTCCCCTGGGACCGCATGGGCGGCGGTGTGTGGGGATGGCAGAGTGGGGCGGGAGGGGTTTGAGGGAAGAGAGGCAGGAGTGGGCGGGTTGGGAGGGGCAGCTGGGTGGAGGTGGGTGTGGGTGTGGATGTGCTGCACGACCGATGTGGCGTGAGGTGAGCAGTGGGTCGTGGAGGTGTAATGCCTGGCTTAGAGGGCAGCATATGTTGGCTTCGGGACAGCGTAGGGTTGCAACAGGGCAGCCAGCCATAGTGATTTGGCTTAGCGGGTCTCACTATGTGGGCACAGGGGGCACTATATATGCCTGCTTATGGAGGCGTCACTAATGACTCCGTGCGCACACTGGCGGACTTGAATATCGTCCTGGGCCTAGGGCGTCACATTATCGCTGGGCACAGAGTAGCATAGGAGGGCGCTTTGGGTAGTCTAGGGGCACGCATAGGGTTGGCACAATGGGTAGCACTATGCTGGCCTTAGGGACGCCGGCCATAGGTTGGAACGGAGGGTCCACATATGTTGGGTGTGGGGGCATCGAGGATGGGGACACTAGGCGGACAACATATGCTGGCTTGACGCAGCCAGCATAGCTTGGCCACTGCGCTGCCCACGATAGCCGGTTTGGGGGGCAGCATAGTGCAGGGTTGGGGCAGCCATATGGAGGGCATATGGGAGCGTGAGATAAGATGGGTTCAAGTGGGAGACCTCTTACGGCGGCATGAAGTAACGCCTCCTCCCCCCTTCCCCGATGTCAAGATGCGGAGATGCCCTTGTGGCGTGGCACTGCACCAGCCGTTGGTGCGCGCCTCGTGATAGTCCTGAGGGTGGCGTAGCTCGACGGACGTGACTTTGTTGGAGAGCAGATGCGACGCCCCGTAAGTTTGAGACTCCCACCGCCGGAGGGCTAAGATCATTCTTGTCGCACTGAAATAGTCCACGGGTGAGAGACGCTGACGAGTTCTCGTTTATTTCTATTACGTGGATAAACAAAAGAACACAGAAATATATAACCCCACAGGAAAGGTCTATCGCTTTGAGCTTATCGACCACAAAGAGGCCAGTGTCCGCCGAGCTGGCATCTCCGTCAGGAAAGCCAAGTCGCTCTGGGTTACCTCACACGCAGGGGACCGCATGGCGCCACGCAGGACGACACAGGTTCTTCCGAGGGCCCAAGAAGCGGCAGCTCTCGTCCGCCTTCGTCGTGACGCCTCGGGAACCTCTCACATCCGACAGATGCACGTAGACCTCCTGCTTCTGTCGTGGACGTCCGCTGCTGGGAACCGGCGGGTCAGCGCGGGGTCGGCAGAGGCTACCTGCGCAGGGCGCTCAGATCCCCACGTACTACTCGCTCAGCCCGTGACGCTGACGGCGCAACACAGCAACCCGTAGCACTAAACCTCATACACCAAACCTGTGATGTACAAGAAGTATTCATGAATGAAATATAAGTAAGATGTCTGGACATCACAGCTGTTCTTTTTTCTCTATTTTTTATCGACACTTGTCCACGAAGATTCGGATATAACCTAAGTAAGATGAACTAGCATAGGTAGTGATGGATCACGGTAAGGTTGACCGGTGTTGCAACTTTCATTGCATGAAGAAATGGTGTGCCGTTAAGATGTATTGTTAGAGTGCATTGTGTAAACGGGCCTGGAAGTGCACCGAAGGGTTGTGGGCGTGTCTCAGCGGACGAGGAATGTTAGTCCACGCGTGAAAGGTGACTTTTCGCTGCGCCGGAGCTTATAATACGTGGCGCACTGGGACAGCGTATCCTTCTACGACATTCGCGAGAGAGATCCCGGAGCCGTACAGATCACCAGCCACCCACGACTGCGATGTGACCTAGCGGACACAGCGACGCATCGGCCGAAGGGATGGCGGTCGTTGAGTTCTCGCTCTATTATAATACATATCCTACTATAACTTGTATAATTATATTAATAATATATTAATATTATATATAATATATATATATAATATAGCTATTAATATATATAATATTATATAAATAAAAACTCTAATGATACTGAGTTAGTTATGCATTGGACAATACTCTATGTTGATGTTGTGTGCTCCGTATCGTCTTTCGTACAATGTCTTCAGTTATAGCATCGTTGGTATTGCATGTATTCTGAATACTCAAAAATCACATTACAGCACACTATCTTTTAATCATTATATCATACCAGCAACGTTATATGAAAACATACCAATATATGTAAATCATAACCTCGGGAATTCAAAGTAAGGTATATTAAGTATATGCATGTACTCGATGGTAATTTTCACACCTATATACTATATAGGGTGCTGTGTGTTGCCAGAAATATACATGTTCAGTGAACAATCTTCCTGGTTTCTACATTGGTTATAGTGACTGTCTCTGATATTTGTTTGTCTTTTCCTAGTGAATGGTTGCTGGTGTGTGTGTCGTATAGGAGGAGGGGCCTCGGAGTGGAAGGAGAGGCGGCGCGTGTGGCTTCCTCGCGCTCTATGCTACTCTTTATCTTTTTTTTCTCTCTCTTCTATTCTATCCACTTGTCTCTCTGTTTTTCCTGGCTGCCCCTTAGTATTCGGTCCGTTCGTTAGGAAGTTGTAATGTTCTTTTTTCTATATATATGAGCTAATATGTGTGTGTGGTTAGTAATGTAGTTATTAGTCATATGAGTAGTATACTGGATGTAGCTATACGTAGGTAGTATATATGAGTAATGTGGGCTATACATAGTACATATGATATTAATATATGTCACGATATAAAATAATATATATATGTATAGAATATTACATATACGTATTATCATATACATAGATAATAGTATATTGTATATATATATAATTAATACTATGATTATAGTAATATGAATACTGTATGGCTGTTATGTAGTTGGGGTGTGGGTGTGTGTGTGTGTGTGTGTGTGTGTGTGTGTGGTGGGTGTGTGTATATTAGTGTCTATAATAATTATAGGATGTATTACTGATAGTGATAGGGTGTTGATACTGAGTGCATATATATTATCTAGTATTATATATACATGTATACTATAATAATATAGTATTGGCCTCAATGAGTATATAGTGTGTGTGTGTGTGTGTGTGTGTGTGTGTGTGGTGGTGGTGTGTGTGTTGTGTGTGTGTATGTACTATCATATATATAACAGGTGATGATTAGTATATAGCTTAGCAACCTATAATATATGCTATACTATATCAATATATCATATTATATATACTACACATCAGCTCAGAGAGAGCACATAGATATATACATAGATATACTTATATTAAACACTATATGTATTGTACTAAAATATATATATATAGGTATATAATTATATATTATATTGCCACTATTATAACGTTAGTACGTATTTTATATATCATATGCACATAATATGTGTGTTAATATATATCACACTTTAGTTCGACTCGATGCATATAGTATACTAACTAATACTATATATACTATACATACTAGCGTATTAATCATAATACATTTAGTAACTATACGTAGGTGAATATATATATTATATAGGTATATTACACTTATATATTGAGCGGCATGTGTAGTGAGTCAGTAGTATATACGGTAGTTGATATGGAATATATATATATTTATATATATTACGTAGGTATATACTATATATATATCTATATATACCTTATTGCCCTGAGTCATAAGCTCCTCACTTATAATATATAATGCTTATGTAATATCCCATCACCAATTTATCTCAACTCATTACTTGGTATCACCTATATGTCTTTTAATTTCAGTCTGTAATATCCACTGACTTATTGCCTATTACTTATTACCTTATTCGAGGCCTTTCGCCAGTGTCTACAATGTCCTGTATCACTACTACTACTAGTAGTGCACAAGGTATTACGCGCGTCACTTATATAGTCACTACCTTCTCTACTTACCTCACATCTATTCAGCCTTGCAATCTCTTACATTAGCAGTTCATTACAGTCTGCTCTCCCTGCTATCTCTCTACAGCGTGCCGTCGTCATTAACAACCCTACCTTCAATTTACGTAGTCCCCAACTTGGAGGTCGACGTAATAGGATATATATAACTGATAGGTAGGATATATGGTTAAGTATAATATATATATGGGTTATGTTATGTGAGTATAGTAATGGTAGTTAAGCATAGGGGATAAGTAGTAACTAATAGACTAGTATAGATAGTATATTATAAATTATATATAGTATAAGGGTGATGAATAGTAATATAAGATATATAGATGCCTAGTCTACTCTGGTCCTCGGTCGTTAGTTGGTTAGGAATGGTTGTGCGTACTTTGAGGTTAGTAATGGTTGGGTATGGGTTAGAAGCGCGCACGGGTCTATGACTGGCTTAAGTCGGCTCTTACTCCTCTCTGCGACGTATATTCGACCATCTGGCGTTTTCATTGCAGATCTCTCATCTCATATCGCACTCTGGTCGGGGAGTATCTATCTGGACCTTTTCATTTTCTCTACATTATGCAGTGAAATTATTGTGGAGTCTTCCTTGAATAGTGTGTGACTATGTATTTAGTCTCACTCTATCTCATCGTCCTGTCTCTATGGCACTATGAGACCGAGATGCACGCGCTAAGAAGTAATAATACGGGGGGGTGGGGTGGTCTAGCCAGAAGAGCGGGAGGGTGAGAGGGGTGAAGCGCTGTTAATGTTGGTTTTTAATAGCTTTTATGATGTGGTGTGACATGACCACTAGGTCCTCCTCTTTGCGAGATTGAAGGGCTCCGTGATTTTGTATGGTGGTATAAAAAATCAGATAATCTCTCCACAACTTCCTCTCGTGTTCTGCTATCGTGTTCTACAGGGTGCCGCCTGCTTCTCCCTTTCTTTTCATTCCTCGTTTTCTCTCCCTCTCTCATTGTCCCTTTCATTCGCTTCCTCTCCCTCTCCCTCCCTTCCTCATACCGTGACCTTCGCCAAGAGGAGTCCCGGATCCTCCAACATCCGGGCATGAAGGGACAACATCCTTTCTGTCTTTGGCTTTTTCGAGATTCCATAAAGGTGTATTGATTAAAAAAAAAAAAGTCTGGGCTCGTTTATATATATATATATATATATATATATATATATATATATATATTATATATATATATATAATATATATACAGTATATTTATATATACAGTATATATATATATATATATATATATATATATATATATATATATATATATATATATATATATATATACATACAGTATAAGATTCCATAAAGGTGTATTGGTTTAAAAAAAAGTCTGGCCTCGTTTTATTTTTTTTACTTTATATACATACATATTATATATATATATATATATATATATATATATATATATATATATATATATTATATATATATATATATATATATATATATATATATATATATATATATATATATATATATATATATATATATATATATATATATATATATATATATATTAGGGGGGGGGAGATTTTTCATCCCATTATTTTTTCTTTCGTCTGTTTGCACGATCAGATCATCATGGATCCGTCGTCTTTGAAGATCTTAAATATATTTGGTTAAAAGATAAAACAACACTATAAGATAATATAGTTTTGCAGAGCTACTTGGAGAACAGTTTTATATAGAAATGGATGGCAATTAGCATACCTAACAGTCATATACTTGCAAAATGTAACATTCACTACTGGGTCGTTCTTTTTTTCTCTCTTTTTTATCATTTTCCATTATTTGTTCGGATGGTAAGCATTATCGTCCTTGTGTCCATCCGTGATTCTATGAAGAATAGGAAGCAAGTGTGTACCAGAGAACAGAGTTTCCCATTTTCACTGCCTTTAGGATTCCTGGAGTCATTTGACACAATTTTGAATTTTCTGCATCTTCCTAGAAGTATTATGATATTTGTGATTATAGTAAAAAAAGTGCAAAAATATTTTCTTCGAAAATTTAAGGAATACGGTAAAAAGATGGTCAGGTAGGCCTAGTAATTGACACCTTGCTGAGTAAGCGGTTGTGGAGACCTATTTGTGAAAAGTGACACAAAAAACCACAGTGCATCATGTGCATGTTGCCGACGTCAACGGTTCAGTATAATACCGAGTATCAACATCCATGCAGCTGGCCGCGTTTCCTACTGGTCTGTAGCCATTAGTCTCTTTTCCCAACATTATCGCTTTTTATCTGCTTCTGGTGGACTGGGGGAAATATTTCAGTATGATGATAACGCCAAATATAGTTAATGATTAACACGAATGATACCTTTCCTATGTCCCAGTTGCAATTTCATTACATTGTAATCACAATTTCATCGTTTACATATAAATATCTTTTATTGTGCGAATTCCATTACTGTTGTTATATTTGTTTCTTGTAAGACAACTGAAACATTTTGTGAATATTTTTCATCTAAAGATTTTGCATGTCAATGCAAATGGGCCAACAAGACTGTAGACCTAGATCATCGTTATTTGCATTTCAAAAAATATGCAATTAATGATTTGCAAGTGTGCTTGCATATATGAGGCAGAATCATCTTCATTCTTAAAACACACTCAATTCACTTTATGCACACTGTAAGCAACATCCACAGCCACTTTTGTTTGGCCGAACGGAGTGTCAAATTACTGTTTAAAATGTTTCATGTTACATTCTGGTTTTAGAAAAATAAAACGAGTAAATCAATAAAATTCAATAATTTATTATTACAAATAAAGCATTCACGTTGTAACGAGACAGACTGAAGACCAGCAGCCTGAACCTAGCACACTGATGACGTCACTGGATTCTTCGCGTAGAGACGAGTATGACGTAATAATAACGATGACGTCATTATAGCCTTGATGACGTGCTTTGAGCGGTTACGAGTTGGAGAGGATGACTGGAGCTACAAGGAGCGGATAGCGGACTCGATCCAGTCCAAGTAATGAGCCACTTTGACGTACACGCCCGGGACGCCCACTTGACCGCACCCGACGCCCCACGACACCAGGCCGGCCAACCGGAAGGCGCCGTCGTCGCCGCGGCACACCAGGGGTCCTCCGCCGTCGCCCTGCACACAGAGTGGCTTCACTAAACCAATTTGCAAAGGACAATTTCCCTCCAAACAACCTTTTTTCAGGCAAATAAAGGAAACAATTAGGTGAAAAGGAGAAGAGAACTCACCTTGCAGGTGTCGCGACCTGCCTCGCCTCCTGCGCAAAGATTTCCTTGGTGGAGACTAAAGGTGGCACCCAAACGCGTGTGCTTGAGGGCCGTCTGGCACTGGTGGTGGGACAGCACTGGAAGCTCCACCTCCTTCAGGATGCTCTGGAACTTTCCGTCGCCCCCGAAGGCGTCCTTACCCCAACCGGTGGACTGACACCTGTGTCCCACGAAGGTGCTGTGGGCGTCCGGGAGACACACGGGCGAGATGTGGGGGCTGTGGGCGGATGGGAAGGAGGAAGGGTAAGTCATGTTGCACTCAAAACGAACTACCTTAACTCATTCGAATGTAAAGCCAAGAGGACGCGCGAAGAAGCCAGCGGCTGACTCACTTGGTCGAGAAGTCGACGTGGTGCTCGAGGGTGAGGATGGCGATGTCGTTGACCAGGTTTCCGGCGTAATACTGCGGGTGGACGAGGAGAGAGGCGGGCCTGAGCTCGACGTGGCGGAAGAACTCGGTGTCGGCGCGGACGTCCCACTCGCCCAGGCGGACTCTCAGCTCCGTCAGCTGCAGCTTACTGACGCAGTGGGCGGCGGTGAGGAGGTGGCGGTCGTCGATGAGCGTGGCGCCGCACACGTACATGATCTCGCCCTTTTCCTGCCTGAGGATGGCCGCCTGCCACGGGTGTTCGCCGAACTCTGTGTCGCCCTCCACGAACGAAGGGTTCTTGACGCGGCCGAGAACGCCTTGTGCTTGGCTGCGTCCGCATGCAGCCACGTGCCGGGACTGAGGCTTGATGGGGTTGCGGCAGCACACTTGGTCGAAGCCGCAGCTGCTTCCGCTTGGGAAGGAGCCGAAGCTGTGGCGCTGGAAAGGAGAGAAACGTGAAATATTTTAGAAAAAGGATTTTTTTTTAAGAACGGAAAGAAATGATAATTTAGGGGAAGAGGAGACAATCATTGTCAGAGGAATGACATGTCTCAATGAGAGAAAATTGTGGAGGTGATTCTCCAAGCAAAGGCTCAAGAAGGGTGGAGAAACTCACCTCCTGAGGGGCGTCGGTGACGTTGGCCTGGTGGTGGTGAGAGGACGTGAGCAGATCCCTCCTGACGCGGGTGGCATTCACGTCGAGGACATCGTCGGTGAAGTCGTCCTCAAGAGGGAGGGTCGTAGTGACGTCGTCGTCGTCAGGAGAGGCGGTGACGAGGTCGTCCTCGGAGCGGAGATGGAGGTAGAGACGGTCGTGGGTGGCGTTGGAGAGGATGTCTGTGTGGCGAGAACGGGCGTCGATGAGGTCACTGAAGTCCGAGAGTGTGCGGGACACGACGTCGTGGGCGTAGCAGGAGGCGGTGGGAACGCAGACGCAGTGGTCGCCGTGGGCGGGAGTGTTGGCCTCGATGGTGGGTCCTGGAAGTTGGAATTGAGGGTGGAGGGCCCTGGGACACGTGGGCGCGGTTGTGGGGGTGCAGAGTGGGGAGGGAGGGGTTTGAGGGAGGGAGAGGCATGGTGGGCGGGTGAGGAGGGCAGCTGGTGGAGGTGGGTGTGGGTGTGAATGTGCTGCACGACCGATGTGGGCGTGAGGTGAGCATGGTCGTGGGAGGTGTATGCTGGCTTAGGGGCAGCATATGTTGGCTTCGGAACAGCGTAGGTTGGCACAGGAGCAGCATATGTTATGGTAGGGGCGTCATATGTGGGCACAGGAGCAGCATAGGAGGGCTTTGGTTTAGGGGCAGCATAGGTTGGCACATGGGTAGCATATGCTGGCTTAGGGACGGCATAGGTTGGAACGGGGTGTTGGTTTGGGGGCCGTAGGGCACAGGGGCAACATATGCTGGCTTGGGAGCAGCATAGGTTGGTACTGGGGCCACGTAGGCCGGTTTGGGGGCAGCATAGTCAGGGGTTGGGGCACCATAGGAGGGCTTGGGAGCTGAGTAAGATGGGTTCAGGGGCTTCGGGGGAGCTAAGAAGCCCTTGATAAGGGCGGAGATGCCCTTGGTGGCGGTGGACTGGGCGTGGGCGGCCTGGTGGTTGAGGGTGGCGTAGCTGGACGTGACTTGTGGAGAGGAGGGATGCCCGTAGTGAGACTCCACCGCCGGAGGGTAAGTCTTCTTGTCGCACTGAAGGAGAGAGAGAGAGTTCTCGTTATTTCTTTAGTGTAAAAAAAAAAAATATATACATATACCAACAGAAAAGGATTCGCTTTGTTATGACAAAGAGGCTTCCGCCGAGCGGACTCGTCAGGAGCCAAGTCGCTGGTTACTCACACCAGGGCCGATGCCGAGGACGCACAGCTTCTTCCCGAGGCCCAAGAAGCGGCCTTGTCGTCCTTCGTTGACGCCCTCGGCCACCTCACCCGACAGATCACGTGACTCCACTTCCGTCTGGACGTCCGTTGGGGTCGCGGGGTCGGCGGGGGTCGCCAGAGGCTCCTGCGAGGCGTCAGATCCCCACGACCACTCGTCAGCCCGGACGCTGACGGCCAACACCACCGTCAGCAGTAAACTCACCAAACCTGTGATGTCAAGAATGCAAAATGAATATGTGTATCAGCTGGTTTCTTATCGACACTTCTTACACAGAAACTAAAGAGAACGAATATATAGTGGTGTAACGTAAGTACCTTTGAACTTCATTGTGAAGAAATAAATAATAACATGTAACGGCCCGAAGTGCGGAAGGTGTGGCTGGTCTCAGCGGACGAGGAACTGTGTCCCGGTGAGCTTCGCGCGGCGCTTATATAGTGGCGCTGGAACCGCGTCCTTCGCCTTCGAGGATTCCCGGAGCCGCCGCCACCCAGGTCATTGCGGAGGTCGGGGAAGGGAGGCGGTCGTTGAGTCCTCGCTCTATGCTCATATATCTTTTTTCTCCTTCTCTGTCTGTCTGTCCATCCACCTCTCTCATCACTACCCTTTTATACTATATATATATATTATTATAATATAATATATAATATATATATATATATATATATATATATATATATGTATATATATATGTGTGACTGGACTCATGTCTCTTCCTTTGTATATGTAATGATATATATTATATATTGGGCATTCCCGTGTGACTGCGGACAGATTAAGATAAGATAATTATTCGTTATATTTTTATATGGTGAGTAGACGCAGAGAAGAGAATGAAGAGGATGGGGAACAGAGCAGGCAGGACCATATTGTCCTGATTAATGTAGAGAGGAGACAGACTCAGAGATATGTGCATTGTATGAGTGCAGATGTAATATACATAGATCAATATGTATGCAATGCAATATATGAAACAATTTTAAGTTGACAGTTGAATCAAGGTCCAGAGACCCGCCCACTCACCGTTCCCGTGCGCGTTGCGTCCGGACGGCACAAAGCCGTGCGAAATGTGGCCGTTCGTGGCGGGCCGTTCGGGATGCGTTCGTGGATTGAGCCGGATTCGTCCGTGGGATAGAAGGACGGCCTCTGACCCCGCTGTAGCCTGGCTCTCGCGAGGGCGACGCAGCAGAGGGCAAGGAAGGTCACCAGATGAGTATGGACCTTGGGTATGAGAAGATGAGATTTTTTTTTGGATGGAAATCAAAATATGGGTAAGGATAGTCTGTTGGTGTTATGTCTATATAATTAGTTTATTTTGTTTTGTTATTGGTTGTCATTTTTGGCGTGGATGTTGGTGTCAGGGAATGTTATTGTTATCCATGTGTCCAGATGCTTGAGGTACCTATTCCTTACTCGTATGAACAAAACTAACCTTAACTCATACACTAACTCTAACCTAACCTAACGAACTCATCGATCACATAACCATTTTGTGTGGGATTTGTTTATGTACACTTAGTCTATATAATTCCCTAGTTTATAGATGTGTCGTTCCTTGAAGTATAGTATTAAAATATAGTATTACTTTAGACTGAAATAGTTTAGAGTTAATAAATCGTCCATAATTTCTCACTGCACTCTAAACGAATTACTTGATTCTTGACAATGCACAAATTCAAATTATTTTTTTCGATTTTATGATCCCAAGATACAAGGCTTGTTCGATGAAGTTTTCTTTTTTCTACTTACAAAAGGTTCGTGCGAGTGCCATCTTGATTCCGGTTTTTTCTTACAGAGAGAGACGAGTTCAGCGACTGATGGTCAGTTTCAATCACCGTGTCTTTATATATGCCTGCAAGAAATGCAGTTGCTCCTTAGTGATTTTTTCTAAAACTCAAAAACCATGAATCCTTTAATGTCAGATTCCCGTTCCGTATCTGGCATTTTGATAGTTACTGGTATTTTAAGAATCAGTATAGTTGCCAGTATTTATGATTATGATATCAGAATCACTGAACAGAATCCAAAAGCCGCGACACCTGGCAGTCCCCGTCGCATCTTCAAGGGCAAAATGCTTACAATATTTCCGGATGAGTTTAGGACGCGCAGAGTGACGTCGTCTGTGGCCTGCATTTGACCGGCATCCGGGGATTGCCGTGGACAAGCGATGAATAATGAATGTGTCACACACCAACATATACACATCAGGCACACACAAACATCTATATATTTAGATAGATAAATTATAAGCCTATATGATATATATATATATATATTATATATATACATATTATGAATTAATGGATAATGCATATTACTTACTATCTACATCTTCATTCATCTGCAGTTTCATCTGCTCTCTCTCTCATCGCTCTCTCTCTCTGCTCTATCTCTATGCCTATCTATCTATCTAGATAAATATATATATAGTATATATATAATAGGAATGTACATATATATGATATACAAGTTATAATATACAAGCACATACACACATGTAGTAAACAGTAGAAGAGAGAGAGAGAAGTAGAGATGAAAATAATAGATTAATGAATAAGGATAGATTAAGATTAAAGTATAGTAATATTGAATATTATATATTATAGAATTAAATATGATTAAGATATATGAATAGTATAAATATCCTCACCTAACACACCAACCACATACATCAACACCCAACAATCAACATGGTAATACTAATGAAGCAGCCGCGCACCACATTACTGAGGAAAATATACTAGAACATTAACTTAGCAGACTAAGTAGTACCACTAACATGGTTATGCTTATGTGTCGTTAGGTTAGGTTAAGGATTAGGTTTGGTTAGGTTAGGTTTTGTTAGGTCTAAACTGTAGATATATTAGTTATGAGTACTAGCTCTAGGTTAGGTATAGGTTTGGATTAGGTATAGAATAAAGGTATAAGTGTTAGGTTAAGGTTTGGTTATGATTTGGTTAGAGTTAGGTTAGGTTCGGTTTGGATTAAATAGTTATGTTATAATGTTAGGGTTGGGTTGTGTTAGTGTTAGGTGAGGTTATTGTTATGTTAAATGTTGGTATTGGGTTAGGTTTATGGTTAGGGTAATGTGGGTTGGGTTAGGTTAGGTGTATGTGTTGTATGGTGTGGGGTGTGTGTTAGTGTTTGTAGTGTGTGTTTGTTGAGTGGTTGGGTGTGAGTTGTTTGGTGATACTTAGTCTGTTAAGGTTAAGTGAATTAAGGTTAGAGTTTTAGTCTTAGCTGTTGGGTGCGTTACGACGCATCATCAGCGGTCATATATGTATTGGGTATTAGTGATTATAGGTATTTAGAGTTTATGTTTTAGGTAGGTAATATGTATTTAGGAGTTAGGTTATTTGTATTGAGATTTGGTTAGGTACGTTGGGTTTTAATATGGGTTATGGTTATGTTATTAGCTATAATGATGGATTAGGTTATGTTATGTAGTCGTTGGGTTAGGTTAGATTAGGTTATGTAGGTTGGTTAGGTGTATGGGTGTGTGTTGGTTAGTGTGGTGTTGTTGGTGTGTGCGTGATTGGTGAGTTAGTTGGTATGGGAGTATTGGTTAGGTTTGGGGTCTAGTTTTGGTTTTAGGTGGTTATGGGTAATGTTGTGTTGTTAGGTTAGCGTTAGTGGTTGAGTTACTAGAGGTTGGGTCAATTACGAGTTTTTAAGGTAAAGGATTGGGTTATGGAAATCAATTAAGTTTAAGTTCAGAAAATTTCCTTCGACCGCAAATTTCCGAGCAACACTGCTCGCTGGTCTCGCCAGTATTTACCACGTATCTCAAATAACCTTTGATGGTATTTGTATAATTCCTCTGTTTACCTTCTGCCGAGGAGCCTACTCAATAAACTTAACTCTCCTATTATCCTCCTTCCTCAAATATTCGTTAAGTGTGCGTGTACTCCCCCCCAGTAGATCTTAACCGTTCGACTTCGCATGAAGAAGGCCATGCGAATGTGAGATCTACGAATGCAAATAAAAAATGATACACCATGGGTTAAATACACACACAAGCTGTCGCGCCTTTTAATCACGCCGCACCCGGGCTTTCTCGTCAGTCTTCTATGCATACCAGTCAAGCGGGCTCTACCGCTAACACGTATTGGTAAAGTAGGAGTAGGGAAAAATAAAGATAAATGAAAAAAGGCGCGGTCACTTGACTCTATACTTATATAAATTACGATATATAATAATATATATATATATATTAATATATTATATTAATATATATATATATAAATTATATATGATATAGTATAATATAAGATGTATATTAATATATAATATATTATTAATATATATATATAATAAAAGTAGTGAAAATAAAATTCGACTATAATTATTGCATACTCACTAGTATAAATAAAATATATATAATATATTAGAGTGTAGGTATAATTAATTTATACCTATATTATATATATCAACTTTAATACTATGCTATGCAGCGACTGATATTACCTATCGTTACGTGGAACTAGAAAACTCGATAATGGGAATCATGAATCGTATAGTAAGTAAAAATCAATCTACTAGCAAAAACATTAGTATGACCAAAATGTATACGGTAACTTATTGACAACTACGTTATAATAATAGTATAGACCTGTTTCTGTTAGCCTTCAGACGCCGCCAGTGGCCCTGTTGTCTATACCTTTGGCCTGCATCCCGTGTCCCTGCATTGGCACGTCACGACCTCTTCCTTGCGCTATAGCGAGAACCGAACCCACTTAAACTCTCCACGAACCATTCTATTGTTCGAATATGGCTGGTCGCTCGCTGAAAATATATACCATAATTGCTCATCACGCTGTCTCTCTTTCCCATTATGCGACCCTTATCAACTCGATTATCTGGATCTCTGATCATTCTACACATATCGCTCGTCCTTAATCTAAGTGCTCGCTCTTCCCAGGACAGATATACGAAAAGAAATTACGTTACCTTTTACAATAGGACAATCTGTTTAATAACTTATTTTGCCCTGCCTGCGCAACGCCACAGAGGTATGGATCTAGCACCATACCATCTGCTATGTATTACACTGAGCTACCATACTATCACATATATCTTAGACTGCATCAGTTTCCTGATGGGCAAAGGGTGAAAATTTATAGATATCACCGGCATTTTAAAAGATGAGAGATTAAAGAATGACATTGCTTTAGAGCTTGCATGCAAGTTTGCTTTCATTGTCAATATTTATTTCGGCCAATGCAAATGAGCTTCCCGGACATTCCTTCCAAGCTTATCTGACAAGGGACGAGTGAGATTCGAAACGTTAGGCATGAACAGCCCATGAAATGAAATCCTCCGAGAAATTTCCTCAAAGCTTTCTTTGTATTAGGTGAAGATATCTTAAGTAGAGTCTAAGTCTTAGTGTTGGGGTTTTCAACTCTTGCCATCAACACTGAATCCCAAATATTCAATTGAAGGGAAACTTAATCTACATTTTGACAACCTGTTCATTTATACTTTCTTAAACGTTCCAGGACATTCACTAAGGCTTTCAGGTGCTCTTTCCATGTACTATCATAGATGAAAATATTATCGAAATAAAAGGTAATATTACTCAGTCCAGACAACACCAATCTCATGAGTCGGATGTACGTAGCACATGTGTTACACGTACACACACACACACACACACACACACACACACACACACACACACACACATATATATATATATATATATATATATATATATATATATATATATAGAGAGAGAGAGAGAGAGAGAGAGAGACTTTTTTGATTGCGATACGTTTATTGAGAGAAAAGAAAAATTACATCTCAAAGGGATAAGGTAACTTGGTCCTCACCCTTATCTTAAGTCCCTGTGTGGGCTCACAATTCACATACGAAACTTAGGTATAATAACATCTACATATAAATACAATACTTAGATTATAAAAATACAAAAATTCAGTCATTGGCTTACATAGCGGTTAGGTGATATAACACTCCCACCCTCATTCAGATAAGAGAGGGAGAGGGAGAGAGAGAGAGCGAGAGGAAGAAGAGGGAGAGAGAGAGAGAGAGATACAAACAAATTTGTCACTAGAACATTTACTTAAGAGCAACCTTTGGTGTAAAATATATAAAACACATTGTTACAAGCAACGAAATTATCAAATTATTTGGTAACATTATCAGAACTTATCGTGCTAGAACAGACAAATGCGAAACATAATCTTTCACACAGAGACTTTCATTAAACATTTTTTCTTGATATCACAGATTCTTAGGAAGGAAATAAAAAGGAAGTTTTTTTGATGACAGCAAATGCTTCTGCAATCACCATCTTGCCGACCGGAACACTCTGCAATATAGAAAAGGGAACGTGTTATACTCGTTCTTTTGTTTTCAGTAAATTTCGTTGTTCAATGTGCGATTTTAACGTTATATAACAATTTATAGGTTTAGTATGGTGATCGAATGATTATGAATGTGATTTATATGTACTTATAACATGTATACATGGTTTTACTGATTTCTCTCTCTTTTTCTCTCTTCTTCTTCTCTCTCTCTCTCTGTCTATCTATCTATCTCCCTCTCTATCTCTATCTCTTTCTCTCTCTCTCTGTCTATCTCTTTCTCTCTCTCTTTCTCTTTCTCTTCCTCTGCCTCTGTCTCTTTCTCATCTCTCCCTCTTTCACTCCCCCCCCCCCCTCCCTGGTCTCACCCCCCTCCCCCCCCCCCCCCTCCTCGTCTTTGTTCACCTCTCTCTTCTTCCTTTCCCTTTATTCCTCTCTCCTTTCTTCCTCTTTCCTTCCCCTTTCTCTTCATTCCTCTCGTTCTCCCTCTCTCCTTCCCCATTCTCTCGCTTCCTCTCTCTCCCTCCCTTCCTCAGACCGTGACCTTCGCCAAGAGGAGTCCCGGATCCTCCAACATCCGGGTCATCCGAATTTAAGGCGCCGAAGGGACAACATCCTTTTTGGCTTTTTCGCGAGAAGGATTTCAAAAGGTCTATTGATTCTTTAAGAAGTCTGCGCTCGTTTTATTTCATTTTGGAGATGTTTCACCTCATTATTTCTTCTTTCTTCTCTTTGTAGGAACAATCAGATCGTCTACACATCAATGCAGTCTTTCTCATGCTCATCATAGACCCGTATTCTCTGTAGGTCCGAGGGAGGAATTTTGGTCAAAAGCCAAGACATCACAATAAGATATTGTAACTGAATGCAGTATCATGAGGCTATTTCGAGAAAAGTTTTATAAAAGTAAGCATACTGAATTGTTACCTGATACACACAAACACACACACATATATGTGTGTGTATACATATACATATATGTGTACAAATATATATATATATTATATATATATATATATATATATATTATAGATAAATAAAAAAATTTAAAATGTAAAATTAATTTAAAACATACATATATATATCTTCTGTCTTCGTCTCGCTCGAACTGAATAAGTACGGTTGGTGTGTGTGGCAAGAGAAAAGGAAGGTGTATGAAAAGAGAGATGAGAGAGGGAAAAGAAGATAGACAAGATGGGTAAGATAGATAGAAAAGTAGATAAGAGATATGAAGAAAGTAGGAGATAGAATAGACAGGTGAAGAGAGAGAGATGAATGAGAAGAAAAAGTAAGAGAGAAATTCTAGTAATAATCGATGTATAATGTATTAACAGATAAAATCACATTCATAATCATTCCGATCACCATACTAAACTATAATTGTTATATTAATAACTAGTTTAAATCGCACTCATATATTTGAATAATCAAAACGAAAATATTTACACTTAGAAAATATATAAAAACGAGTATTAACACGTTATCCCTTGTCTGCTATATGAATTGCTAAGGAGATTGTATCGGATCGAGCCACAGAACAATGCGCTGAACATTTGCGGAGACATTTTGATGTCATCAAGAAAAACTTCCCTTTTATTTCCTTTTCCTAAGAATTATCGTGATAATCTAAGGAAATAGTTAGGTTATGTAAAGTCATCTAGTGTGAGAATAGAATTTTAATGTTTGCTATAGGTACATAATGTGTTGTTCTATACATGTACAAAGACTAGTATATAGTTTGCTGTAATATATAATGACTTCACAAATTAATGATCTGATAATTTTCGTTATGTGCTGTTGTAATAAATGTGTCTGATTAATATATATTTTACAGAACCAAAGGTTGCTCTTTAGATAAATGATTTAGTGACTTAAATTAATGATTTATTTTGATGAGTTATCTATTATACTCACTTTCTACCTTCACATCTTCAGATGCTCTCTACTGACTCTCTCTCTCCACTCGTACCTTCTTCTTCCTCTTACGCTATCTTCTCTATCTCCCTTACTTACTATAATATATAGCCTCTCTCTCTGTTTAATATATTTATCACATACTTGTTATGAAATGAGGGTGGGAGTGTTATAATCACCCATATAAGCGCTATGTATGAGCCAATGACTGTAGTAGTGTTTTTTGTGTTGTGTTTTGTTGTGTAGTTGATATTCTATAGGTCTTATGTATATTGTTATTAATGTAGATGTATTTAAATTTAATATACTACTATAGGTATGGTAGGGTAGGAGTTTCGTATGTGAATTGTAAAGTATACCCCACACAGGGACTTAAAGATAACGGGTGAGGATAACCGCAAGTTCTTATACTTTGAAGATCGTAATTTTCTTTTCTCTCATAAACGTATCGCAACCAAAAAAGTCTCTCTCTTCTATCCTCTCCCTTTATTTCTGGTTTAATAAATAAAATTAATATTATTTATATATATTATTCAATATATATTGATACATAATTATGATTATATAATAGTATATTATTATATTATATTGCAATATTAATATATTATATGTAATAGATTGGTGTATGTGTTGTGTAATGTAACGATGTAGTAAGTGTGGCATAACACGTTGCTCCTCGTAGCTTGATTTGGTGTGTTCAGATTGTGTGTCCATTATTTCATCATAACATTATTGGTTCACTGTTGTGGTCCTCGCTCGATGTGATGTATTTCAAGTGAAGAAAGCTAACATGCGTAACGGTACAAGATCTCGCGCCACAGATACCACATGTGCAGGCGTTTCGTCGATGTTTGTCTCTCAGAGAGCTCGGCAATGGGCATATAGCCAACAGTATAACTAATCTTATATTCTGTCTCTTCTGAATATATGAATTTCAGCTTGTTTGATTCTCAATTTGCGTCACTAGGATAGCTTAACATATTTTGTATTGTGTTTAACTGCGCCGTTAATGCTACAACTATACCACACTGAAAAAGGCCTGTTATTAGTGTGTGACATTAGTACTAGGAAAGAGTTAAAAAGAGAGAATAATAAACATCTATTGTCACCAGCCTCGTAAAAGATTTCGCGATTAAAGAAGATAATTGGTAGTTAAACACAGGTTTCCCTTCAGTATTAGATATGTCACATGTATAGGTATTCGAACGATAGTTGAGTATTGGTCGAACGTGAATTAAAGGTTATGGAAATGCTTATATGAGCTAGATCATTAAGATCTTTAAGTAGCTTCTGACGTCAAGTAGATGGTCTAAAGCTAAATCCCTTATCTCACAGCCTGTACATAAAAGAATCGATGGAGAGGTGATATGTTCTTCGACGGTGCAAAACGCGTATTTCTTTAATCTCAGGGCTGTATTCATATGCTAACGTTTCGAATCTCAGACTCACGTCCACTTGTCAGATATGCTTGGAAGGAAATGTCGGGAACCTTTTGCTTGTGGAATAATGAACAATGAAAGCACACTTGAGCGGCTTAAAGCAATTCATTTCTAATCCCATCTTAAAATTGCCGGATATTAATGTCCCTTTGCCCATCCCCACCCCCAGCCCCCGGTAAGACTGATGCGGCTAGATATGGTGTTGGTGCTGTGTTACTATAACCCACGAGTATTCTGCATGTGGTGTTCCAGTACTGTGGCGGGCATGGCGCAAGCTGGCCGCGTTTTCCAGCAGTAAGAATGGTGTATGTGTTAGTAGTGTCATAGACAAGCACTTTCTTTGTAAAGTAGAGTATATTTTTTTTTTTTCTTCTTTTTCTTCTGTATTCTGTTTATTTGGCGGCGCTAGAAACCATTGTTTAATCAGCTGTGATCATATGTATGTGAGCGCTAATAAAATTTCCTACGTAATCGTTGATAAGGTCGCTAATGAAAGACAGCGATTGCAATTTGTTATATTGTCAGGCGAAGCGACATACGCGGGGAGTTCGGAGCAAATAGATTGGTTGTGAGGTGTTTGTAAGAGTGTTGGTGGTCTTAGGAGCGGCAGGAAGAAGGCTAAGTTAATGCACGTGGCCAATAGCGGCGACACTGGCCAATGGTGGGAACTTAAGTGGGTGTTCGTACTCCGCTGAATGACTCACTATTTTTAATATGGGCGTTTGTCCAAAAGTACGCAATGTGTAAATTTGGCGCATTTTATGCAGTGATTTGTTACTCTAGCAACGGATGTCCCCACATATCTAGCTATTCATCAGATTAGCGCCGTAGCCGAAGGTAATTCTCGGGACGGCAGAGAGTGATAGGGTAATATTACCTCACTCACTATACATATGGGTTGCAATTATGGTGGTATTTTTGTCACCGAATTTTTTATATATAATATACTACTATTTATTATATCATATATATATATATATATATATATATTTATTAATAATATATATATATATATATATATATTATTATAAAGGGATGTGTAATTGCTATGCAATGAATGTTATGAAAAGCCGTCCTAAACAATCTTGGTAGGGTAAATTTCTATTTGTGTGTATCATATTTTTTGCATTGTGTCCGAAAGATTCTCCATCATTTACTATGGCTTCTGCTAGGGAATGTTCGTAATCGTTATGAAGTAACTCACGATATGATGCAAAGAATGAAGGATGAGTAGTAATAGGGCATATTGTATGTTCTTCTTACTCTGGCAGAAGGGTAAAAAGCAAGGATGAATAACCTGAACCATCAAAGGCTTAATTGAGGATATCCGTATTATATGAAGTACTCTCAGTGCTGTTCTTTATGCAGTGATGTTGAACTAACACACTAAAGGCGGAGAATGCGACCAGGAAAAGACAGATGAATCTAACAAACACAGCACACACACACACACGACACACAAAGACGAACATCACAAATGTTTCAGTTTGTCTTATACACATAGATAAATAATCATTATAATATTTATTAGTCATACTAAAATAACAGTGCGTATAATTAATATAATGATATATAATGATTATTAATATTGTAGACATCACATAATATATAAATGATTAGTACTAGTATTGATATTGTATGACGTGTGTGTGTAGGAACGTGATTATATAGATGTACACATACACATACACACGATGCATATCACAACAACTACACACACACACAACACACACGACATATATATATATATAATAATTAGTAATAATCTGTTATTGGCATAATTACTCATTGTGAGCTAATATATAG
>NW_020869429.1:245816-270131 GCF_003789085.1 Penaeus vannamei | reverse complement strand
ATATTGTTTCTCGAGAACAGATAATGAAGGACACCCTACTAAACATAATACAAGTACCTCTCGATTAAGCTAAGGTAGATAGTTATCTTAATTTATTCACCTCTGACGTTGTTGCTCTATTGTTTACCACATAACGTTTGTTGCTCTCTTGTTACCACATATATCGATATCCCATGTTTATTAATTACTTTATTATTATTTTTTCTTTGGGTTGATGAACTATTATTTTTTTCTTTGGGTTGATGAACTAACATATGACACATTCAGAAACAATTAATTCTTGTTAGCCTGAGTATATTTTTTTAAGACCGTAATGTTATATCTCTCTCTCTGAATTATATATTCAGATATTCTTGCAACTGCAACTGCTAGAGGTCATATAAAAGCCTGAGAGTATATAATGGTCTCAGATACTCTCTATCTCAATTCAGGTGCATTCTGCGCGCGTGTGTGTGTTCATTTTAGTGGTGATATACAACCATAAGAAGATTTTTGTTACAACCATAAGAAGATTTCTACACATCAACAATAACATGGATAACAATATAACAGCAGGTAAGAGAAATGGTAGTTATAATAATAATGACTCAAATATACAGCAATAGTAATAATAGTAGTAGTATCTTTAGTTTCTAATAACATAATAATCTTTTTTTATTCAACACTGGGAAAAGTAGTTTCTAATAACATAATAATCTTTTTTATTCAACACTGGGAAAAGGGTTGTTCTTAACATAATATAATAGTAATAAATATTATTTATTATTATTATTATTATTATTATTAATGCTGTCGAGTCTTAAACTAACTTAGTTATAACTAACTTACAGATATGTTGTTAGTATTATTGTTACTACTATAACTAACCTACAAGTATACTACTACTAGTATTATTGTTACTACTGTCACTATATATGTAGTTTACGGTCTTAAACGGTCTTAAACGATCATTTAAGACATACATACACACACACTATATATATATATATATATATATATATATATATATATATATATATATATATATATATATATATATATATATATATATATATATATATATATATATATATATATATATATATATATAACAAAATATTATTATTATATTATTGTTATTATTATTAATGCTGTCGAGTCTTAAACTAACTTAGTTATAACTAACTTACAGATATATTGCTAGTATTATTGTTACTACTATAATTAACCTACAAGTATACTACTAATAATATTGTTACTACTGTCACTATATATATAGTTTACGTATATATATATATATATATATATATATATATATTATATAGATATATATATATAGATATAGATATAGATATATAGATATATAGATATATAGATATATATATAATATATATAATATATATATATATATATATATATATATATATATATATATATATATATATATATATATATATATATATATACATATATATATATATATGTATATATATGTATATATATGTATATATATATATATATATATATATATATATATATATATATATATATATATATATATATATATATATTGATTTATAAATCAAGATTTTTTTTTTCAGATGTAACAAAACTGCTAGGTCTATTAGAAAAATGGATTCCTCCTACACCACCATCAACGCCAACACCAACACCACCACCATATATATATTATCCTAATTTATCACATCCAACATCAGCAACATCATTGTTACCCACCTTATCGTCACAAACACATTTCCAACAAGAACAGCAACAACTCCCGACCGTGTCTCAACCACTAGTATATCAACATCAATCACGGTTAGCACAACTACTATCATTATTACAATTAGCACAACAATCATCATCTAGATCACAATCACAACTTTCATCGGAAATAACAGAAGTGTTAAATCGACTTCAATACACAGTTCCACAACAACAAAAACAAGTACTACCATCCCTACAACAACTACCACTACTACAACAAATACTACAACAACATCACTACCACAACTACAACAACTACAATCATCACTACCACAACAACTACCATCTCAACAACAAATACCACAACAACAACTGCCAACATCACTACCACAACAACTACCACCATCACTATCACAACAACAACTACAACAACCACCACAACTACTACCACCACAACAACTACCACAACAACCTCCACAACAACAACCAACAACAACTATTATCACAACAGCTATCACCATCATTACCACAACAGCAACTACAACCACCACAACAACTACTATCACAACAACAACTACCACAACCACTACAACAACAACAACAACACAAACACTACCACAACAACCACTACACAACAACCACACTACCACAACAACAACCACTACAACAACCACAACTACTACAACTACTACCACAACTACAACAACCACAACAACCACTGCAACAACAATCACAAACACTACCACAACAACCACTACAACAACAACAACAGCCACTACAACAACCACTACAACTACAACAACCACCACATCAACCGCAACAACAGCCACTACAACAACCACAACTACTACCACAACTACAACAACCACAACATCAACCGCAACAACCACTACAACAACAATCACAAACACTACCACAACAACCACAACAACTACTACCACCACAACTACAACAACCACAACATCAATCACAACAACAATCACAAACACTACCACAGCAACAACCACAACTATTGCTACCACAACAACCACAACTATTGCTACCACACAACCACAACCACTACAACAACACAACAACCACACAACCACTACAATCACAACAACACAACCACTATCACAACAACCACAAACACTACCACAACAACAATATAAACTAGTACAACAACCACAACAACCACAACCACAAACTACACCACAACAACAATATAAACTAGTACAACAATTACAGCAACAAGATATTCATCAGAACCAACTACCACCAACAGTTCCACAACAACAATACAAAATAGTACAACAACTACTTCCACCACAACAACAAATACAACAAGATACTCAACAGCAACTAAAAAAAAATATGTTGCATCAACAAATAAGACAGCATATCACAAAATATTTAAAAGAAGCTCAACAAAAACTTACAGAACAAGTTAAAGAAGCCAAGGAACAGATAATACAACAACGACAAGAATATCAGACACAACAATATACACAACAAATTTACCAGTTACCACAAACACAGCAACCACAAACACAGCAACACATCAACCACAAACACAGCAACAACATCAGTTACCACAAACACAGCAACAACATCAGTTACCACAAACACAGCAACAACATCAACCACAAACACAGCAACAACATCAGTTACCACAAACACAGCAACAACAGTTACCACAAACATCAGTTCAGTTCAGTTACCACAAACACAGCAACAGATGCAACAACAGCAACCACTACAATCGCAACAACAATATACACAATCCCAAGATTGTCAGACACAATACCAACATCAACAAGAACAACAAACACACCATCAATCACAACCACAATATACACAACAACAACATCAACAAGAACAACATACACACCATCAAACACAACCACAATATACACAATCCCAAGATTGTCAGACACACTATCAACAACAACAACATCAACAAGAACAACAAACACACCATCAATCACAACCACAATATACACAACAACAACATCAACAAGAACAACATATCAATCACAACCACAATATACACAACAACAACATCAACAAGAACAACATACACACCATCAAACACAACCACAATATACACAATCCCAAGATTGTCAGACACACTATCAACAACAACAACATCAACAAGAACAACAAACACACCATCAAACACAACCACAATATACACAATCCCAAGATTGTCAGACACACTATCAACAACAACAACATCAACAAGAACAACAAACACACCATCAAGCACAACCACAATATACACAATCCCAAGATTGTCAGACACACTATCAACAACAACATCAACAAGAACAACAAACACACCTTCAAACACAACCACAATATACACAATCCCAAGATTGTCAGACACACTATCAACAACAACATCAACAACATCAACAAGAACAACAAACACACCTTCAAACACAACCACAATATACACAATCCCAAGATTGTCAGACACAATATCATCCACAACAACATCAACAAGAACAAAAACATACCATCAATTACAAACACAACAACAATACAGTCTCTTTGAGAGGATATTAAACGAACCACATCACACAGATGATTTCCTTGGTGATATCATCGAAAACACTACTAATCGATCCTAGAGAACAACACACTGAGCCATTTGCAGAAGGTCAAGCTGTTAGTAGTGCTGGTTCACCTTGGAACGATATGACGTCCTTCAATCATCAACCCTTACCTGCAAAGCGACAAAGAACAAGTAATGGTGAAGATACATGTCAAAATAGAGTCAATGCTTCTATCGGAGAAGAAGGTGATAATGTAGGAGGAGGAGGAAGGAGAGTGAATAGAAAAAGAAACTGTAACAACAATAACGACAACAACAGCAGTAGCAGCAGTAACAGTAGCGGTATCAGCGGAAGCTACAATAACAATGTGGGTAACAATGTGGGGTAACAAAAACAACATTACTCGTGTTAGTAGTGGCAAGCCTAGTAGCGATATACTTAGAAAATTAACTCCAGATTTCCATGATGATGCAAATACAATCAAAATTAATATTTTAAACACCATCAGAAATAATAAGGACAATATAAGATATTATATAGACAACCCCATCATGGTGGAATGGAATAATACTAAAGATAGAAACTTAGACAATGCTATAAAAAATGCTATCAGGTTACATGAAGAGCGTAAAAAATATGCTACAAACATCCTCAATACGGACATTTTCTCTGCATGTCCTATCCATCTTGATAATTACCATTTTGAGGATTGTAAATGCAAAGAGAGAACAAGTAGTCCATTTGTCATGGACCAGGATACAGAATTTTGGAATAGAAATACGATGCTAAGGCTAAATATCTTTAAATATTTTAACAATCTAGTTCTAGCAGAATTTGCTTGTGGTAAATTGGAATTGTTTGAAACCGTAGATCGGTTAAGGTCAATGTTAAGAGAAATTCTGACCCCTTTATTGTATAAAATTGCTTCAAAACTGGAGGAGGGCTGATCGTGTTGACAACGGCGGTCCCGGGGGATGTAGAACATGCCAGCTTTCTCAAATGTGGTGAGGAGAAAGAAATTGTGCATATGACGATTACGATTTACTGTATCCTGTATATATTATGTTTCGTCATATGTCATTGGGGATTATAAATGAAGAATTACAAAATAAGATGCGAAATAAAAATTTTATTCCAGCCAATCCATATTTAGAGTTATGATTGACTATGAGCTGGTAGACATGTCCTATTCAGCTAACTTTCAGTATATAAGTGGTTCTCCACGTCGTGTGTTGCTGGCTAGACTTCAAGGAAATAGTGAGGAAAATGCACTCACAACCTATGAGCAGAAGCTCGCCATTATATTATGTGGAATCTATGGTAATCTTAAGATTATTGCAGGAAATAGCTCAAAATTAGAGAGCTATTTCTTGAATAAAGATTTGCCTCATTTTCAACACTCTAGAGTAGACAAAAATGTACGCCATGTGGCCACAAATGAGGCTCTTATAATAACAAAGAATGCCTTCTTTACCAAGGGTCTATCTTCCAAATCTTATATCCATAACAGCCGAGAAGCTATTATCGGTATAGTTTTCATGCATAATTTTGCATGTCTTTTTAATGACACCCTTCATCATTTTAAGTTTAATGATGACTCAATTGTTAATAATGAAGAAAAGCTTAGGGACAACGCCTCATATCTCTTAAGATTAATTTTAAAAAATACAGGAAGAGTGTTATACAGTACTGGTTATGTATGGGGTTTGAATCCAGATTTTCTTAGCTATAATGAAAAAAATGAGAAAAGTATCAATTATATGAATATTAGATATAGACTCTTAGAGATACATAAGGGTACTACAATTTCTCATAGAATAAGACAAATAAACAAAGACAGATATCAAGATAACAAAGAGAAGAGAGAAAAAAAAAGGAAAATGGCAGAAGAAGAAGAAGAAGAAGAAGAAGATACAGAGGAGGAGGAGGAGGAAGAGGAGGAGATGGAACAGAGAATGTAGCAGGAGATGGAGCCATAAATCACTAAAGGTGAGTAACTATACACATAGATAGATAGATAGATAGATAGATAGATAGATAGATAGATAGATAGATAGATAGATAGATAGATAGATAGATATGATATATGATTATTATATAATTGTTTATATTTTTTAATTACATTTTTATTTTTTATTACAGACAAATGATAAATCATGGTCAATTCATCATAAATAACCAGAAATATGGTGATCATCATTATCATCATTTCTACTCTTAAAAAGGCAATATCTTCAATTGATAGACAGAGTACTTCTAAATATATATATATATATATATATATATATATATATATATATATATATATATATATATATATATGTATATGTATATATATATATATATATATATATATATATATATATATATATATATATACGAAAGTAATTGTCATATCTATAAAAACAATATAAACCTAAAAATATTGTTATTGCTGCCGCTAACATTGTTTTTCTTGGTATTATGATTAAATACTCATATATTATGAAATTATATAATACGATAATATAAATCGAATATTAACAACGAAAAAAAGATAACATTATATGGCTTAATCCACAGGTTTTGGCATCGGCGAGTACAATAAAATGATGATTATATGAAGACGGTAAGTTGATTAAATTCATTTAGTATTATTTAACACATACATTATTATTCTATAAAATGTAATGAATAATATCATTAGAACTCACCTCTACCTATCCTTTTCAGTGACTATAATAGGATCAAGACCCTAATCCTCTGACATCACAAGAGCAGCGATATGTTTATACATATTTGTGTATAATATGGTAAGTTTTTATAGATTATGACAATTTCGCTAACATTGTTCTTCTTGTTATATGATATAAAAAGAAATGATATAATACAATAATATATATGAAATATTGGCAGCGAAAAACATAACATTATATGGATTCATTCACAGATTTTTGCATCGGCGAGTACAATACGATGATGATTATATCAAGATGGTAAGTTGATTTAATTCATTTAGTATTATTTAGCACTGATATATTATTTATATAATGTAATGAATAATATCATTGGAACTCACCTCTACCTATCCTTTTCAGGTGAATGACTAACTATAATAGGATCAAGATCCTAATCCTCTGACATCACAAGAGCAGCGATATGTTATATATATATATATATATATATATATATATATATATATATATATATATATATATATTATATATATATATATATTGTGTATAATATGGTAAGTTTTTACAGATTATGACAATTTCGCTAACATTGTTCTTCTTGTTATTATGATAAAAGAAATATATAATATATATATATATATATATATATATATAATATATATATATATATATATATATATATATATATATATATATATATATATATATATATATATATATATATATATATATATATATATATAAAATATTGGCAGTGATTATTCTTCTTTCTATTCTTGTTCTTTTCATAAAAATATTGCAGCGATTTATTCTTGTTCTTTCTATTCTTGTTCTTTCTTCTTCTTGTTATAATAGTGATATCATAATACTGATGATGGTGATAGATTTTTATTATAATTGTGATGATATGATAATACTATTGATGATGATAGATTCTTTATTATAATTGTGATGATAGAACATATTGATGATACTGTTGATGATGATAGATTCTTTATTATAATTGTGATGATAGAACATATTGATGATACTGTTGATGATGATAGATTCTTTATTATAATTGTGATGATATATATATATATATATATATATATATATATATATATATATATATATATATATATATATATATATATATATATAGATGGAACAGAGAATGGAGCAGGAGATGGAGCCATAAAGGAGATGGAACCATAAATCACTAAAGGTGAGTAACTATACACACACACACATATATAAGATAGATAGATAGATAGATAGATAGATAGATAGATAGATAGATAGATAGATAGATAGATAGATAGATAGATATAGATAGATATAGATAGATTATATTTGAGGTATATGTGATTATTATATAATTGTTTTATATTTTAATTATATTTTTATTTTTATTTTACTACAGACAAATGATAACATTATATGGCTTAATCCACAGGTTTTGGCATCGGCGAGTACAAATAAAATGATGATTATATCAAGACTGTAAGTTGATTAAATTCATTTAGTATTAATTTAGTATTATTTAACACATACATTATTGACATAACAATGTTATATATATATATATGTATATATATATATATTTGTGTATAATATGGTAAGTTTTTATAGATTAACATTGTTAATGATATAATACAATAATATATATATATATATATATATATATATATATATATATATATATATATATATATATATATATATATATATATATATATATATATATATATATATATATATATATATATATATATATATATATATATATATATATATATATATATATATATATATATATATATATATATATATATATATATATATATATATATATATATATATATATATATATATATATATATATATATAATATTGGCAGCGAAAAAAATAACATTATATGATTCATTCACAGATTTTTTGGCATCGGCGAGTACAATACGATGATGATGATTATATCAAGATGTCGGCGAGTACAATACGATGATGATTATATCAAGATGTCGGCGAGTACAATACGATGATGATTATATCAAGATGGTAAGTTGATTTAATCCATTTAGTATTATTTAGCACTGATATATTATTTTATATAATGTAATAAATAATATCATTAGAACTTACCTCTACCTATCCCTTTCAGGTGAATGACTAACTATAATAGGATCAAGATCCTAATCCTCTGACATCACAAGAGCAGCGATATGTTTATATATATTTGTATATAATATGGTAAGTTTTTACAGATATGACAATTTCGCAAACATTGTTCTTCTTGTTATTATAATAAAAAGAAATGATATAATACAATAATATGTATAAAATATTGGCAGCGAAAAAAAACATTATATGGATTCATTCACAGATTTTTGGCATCGGCGAGTACAATACGATGATAATTATATCAAGACGGTAAGTTGATTTAATTCATTTAGTATTATTTAGCACTGATATTATCATTAGAACTCACCTCTACCTATCCTCTTCAGGTGAATGACTATAATAGGATCAAGATCCTAATCCTCTGACATCACAAGAGTAGCGATATGTTTATATTAATATGGTAAGCTTTTACAGATTATGACAATTTCGCTAACATTGTTCTTCTTGTTATTATGATAAAAAGAAATGATATAATACATGTTATTATAATAAAAAGAAATGATATATACAATAATATATATAAAATATTGGCAGCGAAAAAAAAACATTATATGGATTCATTCACAGATTTTTTGGCATCGGCGAGTACAATACGATGATGATGATTATATCAAGATGTCGGCGAGTACAATACGATGATGATTATATCAAGATGTCGGCGAGTACAATACGATGATGATTATATCAAGATGGTAAGTTGATTTAATCCATTTAGTATTATTTAGCACTGATATATTATTTTATATAATGTAATAAATAATATCATTGGAACTTACCTCTACCTATCCCTTTCAGGTGAATGACTAACTATAATAGGATCAAGATCCTAATCCTCTGACATCACAAGAGCAGCGATATGTATATATATATATATATATATATTTGTATATAATATGGTAAGTTTTTACAGATATGACAATTTCGCAAACATTGTTCTTCTTGTTATTATAATAAAAAGAAATGATATAATACAATAATATGTATAAAATATTGGCAGCGAAAAAATAACATTATATGGATTCATTCACAGATTTTTGGCATCGGCGAGTACAATACGATGATAATTATATCAAGATGGTAAGTTGATTTAAGGATAAGGATAAGTCCGATATGCGAAGCTGAGCCTCGCCCGGGCTATGGGGAGCCCGGCCTGTGCCGACTAATGTCGACTCGATCAACGTGTGTCAGCAAGTGCTGACGCGACAGAGCTTAGTCCTTACCCACCGTGGTGCCCAGCCACAGCAGTAACCTCCGGGCGACAATTGCAACTTCTCGCGCCTGGGCGGGGCGCGAACCGCCGACCCCTCGGATGAGATAAGTTGATTTAATTCATTTAGTATTATTTAGCACTGATATTATCATTAGAACTCACCTCTACCTATCCTTTTCAGGTGAATGACTAAATAGGATCAAGATCCTAATCCTCTGACATCACAAGAGTAGCGATATGTTTATATTAATATGGTAAGCTTTTACAGATTATGACAATTTCGCTAACATTGTTCTTCTTGTTATTATGATAAAAAGAAATGATATAATACATGTTATTATAATAAAAAGAAATGATATATATAATAATATATATAAAATATTGGCAGCGAAAAAAAATAACATTATATGGATTCATTCACAGATTTTTTTGGCATCGGAGTACAATACGATGATGATTATCAAGATGTCGGCGAGTACAATACGATGATTATATCAAGATGGTAAGTTGATTTAATTCATTTAGTATTATTTAGCACTGATATATTATTTATATAATGTAATGAATAATATTATTTTATATAATGTAATGAATAATATCATTGGAACTCACTTCTACCTATCCTTTTCAGATAGATGGCAATATGATAGCATATACAGTCTCCTCCAAGTTCCTCTCCTCTCTTTACAACCTCCTCAAGAAAATTGAATTCTTTTGTTATAAAAGTGATATGATAATACTGATGATGGTGATAGATTTTTTATTATAATTATGATGATATGATAATACTATTGATGATGATAGATTCTTTATTATAATTGTGATGATACGATAATACTAATATTATAATTGTGATGATACGATAATAATAATACTGTTGATGATAATACTGATATATATATATATATATTTTTATGATGAATGATATGTATATTGTGTATATGTAAATATGTAATTTATTTTTAGATAACCATAAACACTTATCTTTAGATTACCATTATCTTTAGATTACCATAAATATTTTTATAAATGTGTAAATATTATATATATATATATATGTATATTGTATGTATGTAAACAATTATATGTAAACAATGTAATTTATTTTTATATATAAACAATGTAATTTATTTTTATATAATCAATGATGAATGATATGTATATTGTATATATGTAAACAGTGTAATTTATTTTAGATAATCATAAACATTTTTACAAAAATAGCTTATAAATATACATATAACATCGGGCATATATACATATATATATATACATACATATATGTATGATATATTGTTAATATATATATATATATATATATATTCCAATATGCTACGGTTATACAGTGGTAGTAGTATAGTGTTACTACTTGCAGTAACATGCTGTTTATCCAATGATGATTTATATATCAACGTTTGTTCGAACAATGTCATTTCACTGAAGGATTCGGAAATGCAAACATTTTCAGGAAACGATAATAGGACAGATTATTTCAAAGTTTTAGAGACTTATGGTGATTTTTTATTAATTGGAGGAAGAAACTTTATATACAATCTTTCGATCCAAAATATAGAGGAGGATACAAGTCATAGAATACTGTGGCGTCCCATTGAGAAAGATGTCGAATATTGTTATAGTAAAGGAAAGAGAAGAGATGAATGTCAGAATTATATTCGACTCATAACATGGATAAGTAATAATCAATTCATGGCATGTGGTACGAATGCCCAAAAGCCCCTATGTCGATATTATAGTAAACGAATTGATGATGGCAATTTCCATACTACTAATGAAATATCTGGTTATACCATATGTCCATTTGATCGCGCACAAAGCGCTACTTATGTCTATATAGACAATAATATATATTCTGGGACTAGTGTCACACCATTTATAACACGAAACGAAATCTAAAAATAATTTAATCTCTAAAAATAATTTAATCTCTAAGAGTAAGACAATTATTACTGATAGTTTAATCAAAAATCAACTTAATCAATATACTAACTTTGCACTCGTTCGCTTACGGAGATTATGTTTTCTTTTTTTTTCGTGAGACTGAGAAGCACCCATATATGAAAGTCGTTAATATGAGCTTTTCGAGAATTGCTCGCGTATTCAAATGATGTAGGTGTTAGAGAGAAATCAAGTGGTTATTCTACATGGACATCTTTCTTGAAAAGCACACTCAACTGTTCCATTACCGGAAAATTTCCAGTTTATTTCGATAATATACAATCAGTTACAAATATTATCACTGGAATATATGGAGGCCACACTTACGACATTGTCTATGCCGTGTTCACTATATCAACAAACCCCACACTTGCCGCATCCGCCGTATGTGCCTTCTCTATCGACTCCATATTAAAATCCTTTGACGGTATACCGGTCCACAATTCACAGAAATATTATCGTTATCTGATACCCACGACTGTCCCTGGATTCTTTGGCCATCCATTTGTCAATGTCAAAAAATATTATTTTACTAAGATTGTAGTTGATCCTCAGGTTAGACTTAATGATGGACGAACTATTGATGTCCTTTTTCTAGGAACGTCTCTTTATATAATAAAACTTATTAATATATTTGCATATGAAAATGTGAGTCTTGTAAAACCTATTGTGATTGAGGAAATTCAAGTTTTACACAGCCAACCACTATAACAAAATTATATCTTACTAAGGTAAAAGACGGAAATAAAAAATTAATCATATTAACACATGATGAAATAAAAGCTATTGATCTTTATCGCTGTTCAAGAGCCACATCTTGTAAGTCTTGTGTTGATTTAAAAGACCCATACTGCGGATGGTATGTTAGTCGGGGGGTATGTGCCCCCCTAAGTACTCTGACTACTACCACCACTATTGATACTAATGCTACTACTAGAGAAATTATATTTCAAAACATATCAGGATATCACCTTGAGTGTTTTGATAATAACGACAACAACGTTACACTCAAGAGTGATGACGATGACAATATATCGACAGATGATAAAATTGATTTTTTACCAAAAAAAAGAAAACAACAATAACTCAGTATCTAAAATATCAGAAGATAAAATAATAGAAACAACGACATTTCTAGACTATAGTTCGACTAATCCCGAAACAACAGCAGCAGAAGCAACAAAAATAATAGTAACAGCAGAAAAACAATAACACTACTACCAATAGAGTCAGATAATGTTACAATGATATTTATGATACAAAAGTATTATTGAGAAATATTGATGATAATTTATCATCATCACCATCAATATATTCAGTACCATCAGAATATGCAATTATTAAAATAATTGTAATATTATTATCAATAGAATATTTGTAATATTATTATTAATACATATATATATATATATATATATATATATATATATATATATATATATATATATATATATATATATATATATATATATATATGTATAAATAATGGGGGGTAAAATAAAAAAAGAATAAATATAATAACATCATTATTGTTACTAGTTACCGCCATTTGGTGATATCAACTTGGTATGTTTAATCCACCATGTTGCCTATATATGAAGATATCAGAGTATCATGCTTTAAAACATGTTTTTTAGAATATCTAATGACGATACTATCATTATTCAAAGAAGCTCTTAATATCAACACTATTAATATAGACCAGTGTGTAAAAAATGATAAATTTTTAGAATATGTCAATATATACTTTGATTATATTACAGAGAATAAGATGCGCCTGAATATCTCTATTGAGAGAGATGATAAATTCTGCATGGAGCATATTGTTTATATATTGTTGGCTGTTGATATGTTCGTTTCGATGTTAGTCGATGATAGTAGTGATAAAAGCGATGATAAATATGATACTATCATCACTGATGAAGATCAAAGAAAAAGACGGTGTTTTATAGACATTTCTTGTATAAATAAAGATACCTTACTCTCTGAAAAGTGTAAAAATTGTGAAAATAGTCTATACGGGTTTGCAACTGCTTTAATGAAGAACAAGGGAAAGTCTATTTCTTGTCTTTTTTTCTCAAGAGATAGATACTATACGAGTGATCCAATGAGCGTCTTTTTTACAGTTGACGAGATAAAGAATATTTCAAAAAGAATAAAAACATCAAGGAAGAACGAAAGAATTAAAATTATACTTTCAAAATATAGAAAGAAGATAAAGGACGATTCTGAGAATACGAGAACCGGATCGATTCTTTGCGCCCGAGATGCAAATATCCTTATAAGATACGATAAGGAACACGTCTTATCTCTAGATGTTTGTATTACTAAATCGATAAAGAATCATACGTCTCTATTAAGACGATAGAGAAACAGACAAAACAATTGAATAAATCTCTCTTAGATTATCTAGAAACTTTTATAAACATAGATGGTAATATATGTCCTAACCGTCTACAGATAATTAAAGATATAAATTTGTTCAAAATCAAATTAACACATATTACACATGAACATTTCCCTACATTTAAATTTAACGGGTCCAGAAAGCACATTGCAATTTCTAAAGCTATAGAAAACCTTATGGTCAACGAGAATGACAGCAGTATCAACATCAACAACAATAACGAAGATGATGATGCTGCTGCTGCTGATGCTGATGATACTGGCAGTAATAATAAAAAAAACAGGAACAGTATAGCACCTAAGGAGAATAACGGTAACCATAAAACCTTCGAACCTTTCACGAGTATTATATTACCTCTATTGGTTAACGATACAATAACAAACATATGGTTCAACAGACTATTTTTGATAAATACTCATAGAGATAAAATTACCGATAATAATATTAAACCAACGGTTTTCTTGTAGAACTTTTAAAAAGCGCAGATTGCTATGAGACAGAACAAAAACTATGGAAATGTTCAGAATATTTTCAAACGTTTGTGTTTCTCTTAGAAGCAACAGTCTACCCTTACCCTTTCATACATATAGTAACAAACAAAAAAAGAAAAAAAAAACTGATTTTAATTACTGCAACATACAGCCATTAACAGATGTTCAGTATATTCAAAATTTACCAAAAGGAACAATAAATATTAAGAAGCTTTTATCTAATTATACTCCCTCGACATCTGGAAATATTATAATCGATAAACGCAACGATATCAGTGGTAGTAATGTACAATATCAAGTGGAGAAGTTAGTAAATTTCATCAATATTTTACATCGATTGGAAAAGATCTTTTGTCTTCTATTTAACGAGGATGGTAATAAAAGAACACAATATTAATAAATGGTTTTAATTAATCTATTAATAATTGTTTTATTGTTCTTTGTGTTTTATTGATCTTTACTTTAAAAAATGTTGTTTATTGATCTTTACTTAAAAAAAACAAATAAACAAAGGTACGGTACTTTTTACTTAAAAAAAAATAAAGTTGCAAACTTAAAGTATATAAAATGAATGATTGTTACCCGCTAATATTTACGGATTATACCGAATACACAATGTATATATATTTACCTTTATAATTAATAGTTGAATGGTTAATGTCAAATATTTGGGTTTGTTAATATATGTATTATGTGCAGGTGCAGGTTTTACTAACGTCACAAAAATGTTTTTCTTATATATTTACTTGGGATGTTTATGCTCTTTTATTTCAGATCACGGAAACCCTCAGCTGCAATCGCAGGGTCACAAGAGAAAACCTCAACCTCTCGAATATATCCAAAATGAAATATACGATCAAAATGGGGAGGAGTTTAGATCCGCAGCCAATAACGCTAGCGGTAACCGTGCAGCTTCGCGCTGTCGTGTGCTGCTCTCTTAAACTCGACGAGGATGATGAGAAAAGGTGAAGAAAATAATGATGATGATCTATCGATAACGAATTATATAATAAAAAATGAGCGCGATCGAGAACTGTACCACCTGTTATTCTCTGACAATGTCCAATATACACCCCTCTATAAAAATCCGACCGCCGTTCATCACGGCGGTCACTGTAGTGACCCAATACCCTTCGACAGTATCAATAGTAGTAACATGTCGAACTGTTCTGAACTATGTATGAATCCCGAATCTCGATTGATAGAAGGACCCTTCATTTCGGGAGACCGATTGTATCCGGGTGGTATGTCTTACTGCTGGAGTGGACCATCTCTCACGACGGACCACCGGGTGAGACGACCTCCTCCTCTCAGCGGTAAACACCGTCACAAGGATCGACTGCTTTGCAGTAGCATTACCTCCGTCTTAGTTCTAAAAGACGATGGCCAATGGACGTGTCGACCGCAGTACCCCTTTTGTTTGGAGGTCCTTCTGGTATGGAGAGAGCAGCGTGCTTGTACGACCCTTATGTTCACGAACCCCCTTCGGCACAGATAGGGGGTAACCCTTCGGAGATTTTCAATCTGTCCACTCATCTCGTCGATTCTGTGACGGGCCAGATCGTAAAATCGCATTTCGATCTCGCGTCCACAGCATATTTTTCAAAGATGGCCAATGCTTCATCTTCAAAAGATTTCTTGACCATGGCGAACGATAAAGAATTTTACAGGAAAAATTTTGTTGGGTGTAGTTGTTCGTTAACTGCACTGGATGTGTTTGGTAATAAACCGTTAACGGTAAAACAATCTTCCAATTTTTTATTCTTTGGACTCCACTCGTGTAACACAAATCCCTGCGTCATGACAAGAACGGTAGACAACTTTGTCCGCTTTGATGAAACGGACAACACGTGTCATGCTGTAGCACAGGGAGAGGATCAAGTCTATAACGCCATTCACGGGAGATAAAGAACGCCACTCGTGGGAACCTTAGCGCCGGCAGCCGGAATAGTACCTGCTTCATCATTAAAGTTAAGCAATGAAGAAGTTACCCATCCCGTTAAACTCAGCATTGGACCCGAAGAAGCGAGTCCTCCAAATCCTAGCGAGGCTTTGGCTATTCAAATAACTAGACTGGCCTCTCCCGTAATACCTGCCACTAACAACGACTCGTCTAACAAAACGAGAAATGTTATGTTTGTACCCATTCAGTCTATAACTGTGACTGGAAGTCAACCCAAAAATACAATTAGAATTCCCGAGGTGTACATCACCGACGCTAGTTGCACGCCACCCATCTCCATCGGAGCTCTGAAAAACTCTTCACCTATACCCTTTAACGTGGCACCTTACTTTGTGGAACCCATTCCAAATATACTGGTAAATACCATACCTGAGAAACCCTACGAGCACGAACTGTTAGTTCTGGAAGGATTAAGAAACAGCAGACTCGTATCGGGAAATGTTTTGGGTGGTTCAGAAATGCTCTACTCACTACTCTTGGCGGATAACGGTAGAGGTAAACCGAGTCACACTCGAAATCCTTCTGACGCTGGCTTTCAGAGACTAAGCAAGATGAGATACTTTTACGATAATGTTTTTCCAAATAGAAGACTGTCGACATTCGAACTATATAAAAAAAAAATCGCGTCTGAAGTCAGTAATTTTTCCTCTTGGGATATAAAGTTTCGTAAGAATGAAGTGCAAAACTTTAGTGGTATAGAAAATCTAGAAGATACTTTTGTTCTTCGCGAAGGTCTCTTGCTTAGATCCTACCGAGCTTATGCCGGTTGGGTTTTAAACACATCGTCCAATGCAGCTGTAGATTTTTCAAAACTCTACCATAGCAGCAGTAGCAACAGCATCACCAGTCGTACAGCAATGGACTTGAATCATGCTCAATTTATATTTCCTACATCACATTCTGTACTACCAGATATAAATTCGGAACATGATATTTTTTGTAGATCGCGATTTTCTTTTCGATCACGAAACATTTTCTAGCTTCTTTACAATGACTGACAATATCAAGCTAAAACTATTTGACGACTCGTCACCAGAGTATAGTGTTTCGCCTTATCCGGTAAATTCTAAATACGGGTGGGGGTTAAATACCTTTCGATACCTCTACAATTTCAAAAACAATATATATATTCAAAAAGCGATCAAAGATTAAAATTTGACGAATCCGATTGGACATTCGAAGGTAATTTATTACCCGCCTCTATATTCAAGAAAAGCTTAATCGAGTGGGGACACGAACACGGTCGTATCGACTCGGACAATTGGCTTAGAGATGGTACGGATACAGTAGTAGAATACAAGGAATTATTAAAAAAGACAAGTATCGTCTACAGACCAATGTGGTGGACTGCTGTATGGCCACGAACCTTTTGGAGATACTCTTCTGATTATTTTGATTTATCGGTATCTAAATAAAAAATACCCATTTAAACTAATTATTTATTCCTAATTCCTAAAATATTACATTGATTATACATTTAATCTATATATTTTTATTCCTATTCCTAAAATATTACATTGATTATATAATGGTTAATTGGCTGTTGATTATATAATGGTTAATTGATTATTGATTATATAATGATTAATATTACATACAAGAACAATATATTTAGAGACTAATATTACATACAAGAACAATATATTTAGACTAATATTACATACAAGAACAACATATTTAGAGACTATATAATGATTACAATATGGTGGATAATATTACTAATCATAGTAACAATACATTTAGACATTACTTATTATAAATATGATTATGATTATTTATTATAAATATGATTATGATATCTTCTTCTTTCTTTAATTTTACCACCACCACCACTTCTATATCCACCACCACATTTTTTTTGTAATTGATGATACTGCTGATATTGTTTTTGTTGTTCCTGTTGATACTGTTGCTCTTGACGATGCTGCTGCTGCTGCTGCTGCTGCTGCTGTTCCTCCTGCTCCTGCTGTTCCTGTTGATACTGATGCTCTTGCCGATGCTGCTGATAATGTTGTTGTTGTTCATATGTATGATAAAGATGGTGGGGATTGTATGAATCGGGGTTATGATGGTGGTAGTAGTAATCATGTTCTTGGTATCGTTTTTCTTGCTGTTCTTTTTCTTGATCCTTGCTGTGATACTGATCATTTCGTCGCGGGTAATAATAATGGTAATTATATTGATGTTGATGAGGGAAATACTGACGTCTTTGCTTATTCAGATATGGTGGCACTGCATCATAATTAAATAGAGACGGAAGTGGTGGAGAATAATGGTAATAGTTAGGTGGAGGGTGGTAGTAAGGTGGTGGAGGAGGAGGCGCAGCAGCGGTTGTTGCTGTTGCTTGCTGTTGTTGCTGTTGTTGTTTCTTCTTATATTGCATACATTGTACATATGGTAAACAATACATACAATTTGGAGGCACCGAAAACATGCAAGGCATCATTGGTATTTGTTGAAATGCAGCATCTGGCTGTACTTGTGTATCAGCAGTTGTAGCTGTTGCTGCAGCTGCAATAGCTGCTGCAGTAGCAGCAGCTGCAGCTGCAACAGCAGCTGCAGCAGCTGTGGTAGGAGATCCTGTAGTAGTATCAGCATCAGCAGCAGCAGCAGCTGCTGCTGTTGTTGTTTCAGTAGTAGCAACACCATCACCTTTATCACCGTCATTAATAGTTGTAATGGTAGTAGCAGCACCACCACCATCACTATCACCAGCTAAATTAGTAGCGTTCACCTTATTTTGTTCTTGTAGTATATTTTCACTGATATGTTTTTCATGCATATCTTTTGATGCGTGCACTCTCTCACCCTCCTCTACTTCACTATCCCAAGGTTTGCTACAACTCCAGGAATTCGATTCATTGTCATGACATTGGTCATCGACAATTTTCTTTGCATCATTATTACCATCTTTGGTAATATTGACAATCATTTCAGAGGAGAGGGTCGTTGTTGTTGTTGGCATCGATGTTGATAATTTGACGCCTGTTGATTCTGAGGTCATCGTCGATTCTTCATCACCGTTATTTGTCGGGGGTGTGATATTTTCTTCTTCTTCTTTGGTAATTTCGGATTTCTATAGTTTTCCATCTTGAGTTTCTTGATACGTTGTAGTGTTTTGAGAGAAACATATTACACACACTTATATGAAAAAATATGTATTATACCCTCATTTTATATATCATATTTGGTGTGACGGTTCTCCAAGTATAAAAATGTCTGAAAATAAATTATACAAAATGTGGGATATTAATATACAATCTATAAATTATAAAATAAGCAAGTTCATGTGTATCAACATTAACCCATATGGTTTACTAGACTGAATAGAAAATGGAACACGATATAATTAAAAAATGTATTAGTTATCTTGAGTCTGTCAAGAAATGTTTAAACGACGTTGAGACGAATTCCAGGAATAACAATGAGACAGATACGAATACGGTCAAGATTATTGATGAAGAACTACAAAAAAAACAAAAATATGAAAACAAAATGAGAAATGGTATGGATCGGATTAATAAAATTTTATGTAAGAACCTCTGTATCCATTTGAGTAAAACTAGATCTACTTTCTGCACATGTTATTCAGATGACGGTATTATTTTATGCCAAAAAATATGCGGTAAGTATATATCATTCGATAATACTTTATCGATGGGTTATCCCATACTCCAAAAAACGAGTAATACGAGTGTTCGACTCTTGCTGAGTCTCGGAATTGCATGGGATAAAAACAATGAGACGTTTGTATTGGATCACGTGGAAATTGGAGAAGTGGAAAAAAAAAGAAAACGGTATCTATATTCGATCCACTATTACATTTACAAATGGTGATTTTGAGAATAGGGAAGGCACAATACCGTATAACTCTATAACAAGCTTTAGAGATATAATTCCTCTGTACTCTGATAATGATATAGATGTTAAACTTTATTCGTCTATTATTCATATTATTGTTGATGCGCAAAGAAAAAAATTTTGCGTCCAGATTGACAACTGTCCACTGTTGATACATAGAGGCTGTAATAATTCTCAAGTATCAATGTTTACTGTATGTATGGCTCACTTTTCAAAATACAACAATACAAAAGAGGATGATGTTGATAATGTTGATGATACAACAACAACTGCAGCTGCTACACAAAACTTAAACGTAAAAAGAATACTACGACTATATGAATGAAGAATAGAACTGATGATGTGTTTTTAGATGCTTTAATATCTTTTCTTAAAGAAAAGATAGATACACCATTACCCATCTTAGAGGATGGTGAAACAATGGTGCATGATGAAATAATGGTGCAAAAATTAAAATTAGAAAAAATAATAACATTATATAAAGAAAAAGACAATACTGAAAAAGGAAATATTTCCTACGAAGCAAACACCCATCATGATGAAGAAAAGGATGATATATTAACTCTGTCTAACGAAGCGACTGATAAGAATGACCATCTGGGGGCACTAGACTGGATACCATCACTTTCAAGCGAAATAAAAAAACATGATGAAGAAAAGGACGCTATATTAGCCCTGTCTAATGAACTGGCTGATAAGATTGACCATCTTGAGGTACTAGACTGGATACCATCTCTTTCAAGTGAAGTAGAGAAATGTGAAAGTATAAGGGATATATCTCTACTGGGTTATTATAATAATCCATATATATTAGAAAAGAGCAAGGAGAAGAGAAAACGACCATTCCTGTTATTAAGAGAAATAAAGGAGATAGGAGGATATACAACCAAGTTAAAGCACTGTTCAAGGAAATACGGTCGATGGCAAGTGACGAAGAATTAACCGAGTTTAACTTTTATTACGAGGAGTATGTAAATCAAATGGAGAGCATATAAAACTATCATTGATGAATGACCAAATTTGGGGGAAGGGGGTATAAAATCAGAAGAATTATGAGATTATTCATAACAGCGAGTGTATTTTCACCACGCTACCCTATTGTTAATAAAATTCTCAATAAAGAAAAAAAGAAATATTTAAGATATGTTTTGAGAAATATATTCTCTGGTCTCATAATTAGTATGAAACCCGATCACAATTTCGAGGCAAATAAAGAATGGGTTATCAGAGTTATTATCGACCACTTGTCTGATAACAATAATAAGGAAAAGTTTGTTGATGTATTGAGATTTTGGATGTCTGAATTTCAGATTTATTCGACAGGACGATATTGGCTAGACGGTATATCTACAACTAATGGGTCTTTAGAAAAGAATCCTTTAGGAGGAGGACCCTGTGCTTTGTTTACACCTATTGCTAAACATATGAGAATGATAAAATTTAATAGTACCGGTACAGATCTTCCAAATATAGAATCGAAAAACGGGACAGTTTATCATGAATTATCACCTATAGATAGTTTGCATCTGTTGATTGATTTAACTAAACGAAGAGGAGGTTTATTATCTATTGGTTTTAGTAACAAAGATAATACAGATTGTATTGCTGATTTTAATTTAAAAAGGACTAACCTTATAAACTCGAAACATATTTTTAGACCTTTCAAATATGTGAACAAAATGATAAGAAGAGATCATACGTTAAATACTGCTGATAATTTTAATTTGGATTTTATAGATATATTTCTCAACCAAAAACATTGGATTGAGATTTTAAGAAATGGAGGCGTGTTAAGATTAGTAACTGTAGGTAAAAACAAGACATCTAATACTGGTGCTGTTCCTATTGTTCATGATACTCGTGATTGTAATGATATTGATTGTGATGATAATGATAACATAGAAAAAGACGAGAACAACGTTGATACCAATAACAAAGATAAGTATAGATATAATGAAGTTAATGTAATGTCTAGTCTTTATGATGAATATGGGAAAACTATAAATTATATTCCGCTGACAATGGCGTACGATATAAAGAGGCTGTTAGGTGATGAAGGTTATAAACGAGCTATGCAAACACAAGCTCCTTCAAAGATTAAGATGTTAATTTATGATTATAACAATAACCATGCCACTCAAATTGATGTTGATTCTTTTTATAAAAGATGCGATTTAAACATTACACCTTTTCCCATTCAATATGTTTCTTCAATGTTTGTACCGAGATATAATGCAATGACAATAAAAAGAAAAACGACAACAAATCAAAGGAGAGACGAAAATAAAATATTTGATATAGTGTTTAAGGATTACCAGACAAAATGTAACCACCTATTGAGAGAAATGGATAATATTAATAAACAGCTGGTAAAGTTGAAAGGTATGAAACGGTCTCTAGTCTCAAAGTTGAAAAAACGAAAAGGAGGACCCTACAATGAGATGCATAAGGGTAATAATGGAAAGATGTCTAAGATTAACTAATATTATTGTACATATGAATATTTGTTTGTTTCATTAATAAAATATTTTAATCTATTATTATTTGATTCCTTTTATTATAAAACCTATATTAAAAGAAAATATAACGATATTAAAAAATGAATTTGACAAAGATGATGAATGAAGATAAATCATCACCATGCAGTTACTAATAGCCATCAATCTAACTCAAAGGTTGGATATAGTGTGGTTTGAGGGTAAACGCAAGTTTTATTCATCTGACATTTCTATCTTGTAGACAGTAACGGCTCACATGCCATCAGGTTAATTATTAGAATTTTTAATATTTAAACGAGAACACACACACACAAAAAAAAGTTAAGTTGTCAAGACTAGAAAAAATATAAGAAAGGAAGGTAATATTAAAAAAAAATATAATATATAAATATAGAGATACATTTTCGTATTAAACATCACTTAAAAATTAACGACGAAGAGAAAGAAAAAAACGCTTGATAATGATAAGCTTCTTTATACATTACAAAAGACTCTTAAACAGATTAATAATATCATACAAAAACTCGACGATCTAGAGGCTAGCATATCTACATCTTCTAGTGACTCTGATAATGATGATGATGAAATCTCGAACATCAACATTGTGAATACCGGCTCATGAGAATATCACTGAGTCTATGGGGGTTGATTATTATAAATTGTAGTATGAACAATAAAAAATGATATAACTTTATCTAATGTTTTTTTTAAATTATACTTTTATATATTAGAGTGAGGACATAATATCATTTTTTAAAACTTAAACACGCGTAAACATAGACAGATAAGAAGAAAGAAAATGGAGACAAATAATTATTATAATAACAACAACCATCATAAAGAAAAAGTGATGGAGACAACT
>NW_020869429.1:233841-236341 GCF_003789085.1 Penaeus vannamei | reverse complement strand
TCAAATATAAAGCGACCCAAGCTGACTTCTCTGACAGATCACATGGATACAGCCTGACCTCCAGACTGCACTTTTGCTCTCACTAGGCTCACCACCATGGTTACCATCCAGCACTGACCAGTCTCGTATCGTGTTTATTTCTACTTTTACCAATAAAGAGTAAGCCCTTTCAAGTGTTTCACTTCTGCCCACCAGGGTTTATGTAGATGGAATAATACTTTTTACAGCTGCAGAGCTGTAAAGGATGGTGCCTTCTACATGATAAGATAAGGATAAGTCCGATATGCGAAGCTGAGCCTCGCCCGGGTTATGGGGGAGCCCGGCCTGTGCCGACTAATGTCGACTCGATCAACGTGTGTCAGCAAGTGCTGACGCGACAGACCTTAGTCCTTACCCACCATGGTGCCCAGCCACAGCAGTAACCTCCGAGCGACAATTGCAACTTCTCGCGCCTGGGCGGGGCGCGAACCGCCGACCCCTCGGATGAGAGGACGGCACGTTACCACTGTACTAGCCTGGAGGCTCTACATGAATGCTTGGGCAGAATAATATATACTTGAAGCAGCTTACTCTTTACAGGGAAGAATTGCACACACAAGTAGAACAGAACACAATACGAGACTGGTCAGTGACTGGTAACTGCGGTAGCGAGCCCTGGTGAAGGTGGCAGTGCAGTGAGTAGCAAAGATCCACACGGTCCAGAGGTAAGGCTGTCTCTGTGTGATCTGTGTAACCCAGGGTCTCTTGATGGAGCAAGCCTCGACACAGAATTTGTGAGGTCAATGTGTAGGGTGTATATTTAGAATTACCCATGAGGGGTGACCCACGCTGGCATGAGAGGGCATAACATAATGAAAGCTCATAGACCACGTGGTTCTGTACTGAGTGCCATACCGCTTGTGCCTGCGTGGGTTGCCTCTCATGCTTCCCCACACCACCGCTTGTGCCCGCTTGTATAAACCACAGCAAGCACGAGAGACTTCCAGCTGACAGGATTAAATATAAAGTGACACAAGCTGACCTCTCTGACAGATCATACTGAGACAGCCTGAGCTCCAGACCGTGTGGTTCTCCCACTAGTAACCGAGCGGATGCCCTCAACTGGGCTCACTACTCCAGTTACCATCCAGCACTGACTAGCCTCGGATCGTGTTCTTTTCTACTCTTGTGTGCAACTCTCACAAAAAAAGAGTAAGCTGTTTCAAGAATATAATTTCTGCCCTACCAATGTCAATGTAGAGGGTATAATACCTTTTGCAATCAGCCTTATGTCAATCATGGGATAAGGGAGAAAGGGGGGGAGAGGGAGTGAGGAAAGAAAGGAGGGTAGGATGGAGGAGAGGAGGAAAGGAGAAAGATAAAAAAGAAAGGAGGTTGGGGTGGGTGGGCAAAAGGGTGAAGGAAAGTGAGAGATTGAGAGTGAGAGGGAGGGAGAAAGAGAGAAAAATAATACACAAGAGTGAGTGATTAGTGAGTGAGAGAGCGATTTGACTTAATACATTCATTACATCCAGTAATAATCATGTAATCATGACTCGCTGAGCACACTGTGAACTATAGTGTCACATATTTATAAATCTGCAAACATTAGCAAAATCACTCAAGTGACCTGCTCTCATCTTCTCTGGCCTCGCAGACCACAAAAGCCATGTGCTTCTTATTTCACAAGTACTCTGTGTCCTGTACCCAGAGAGAGAGAGAGAGAGAGAAGAGAGAGGAGAGAGAAGGAGAGAGAGAGAAGAGAGAGGAGAGGAGAGAGAGAGAGAGAGAGAGAGAAGAGAGAAGAGAAGAGAGAGGGGAGAAGAAGAGAGAGAGAGGAGAGAGAGAGAGAGAGAGAGGAGAGAAGAGAGAGGAGAGAGAGAGAGAGGAGGAGAGAGAGAGAGAGCGAGAGAGAGAGAGAGAGAGAGGGAGAGAGAGAGAAGAGGGAGAGAAAGAGAGAGAGAGAGAGAGAGAGAGAGGAGAAGAGAGGAGAGAGAGAGAGAGAGAGAGAGAGAGAGAGAGAGAGATGAGAGAGAAGAGAGAGAGAGAGAGAGGAGAGAAGAGAGAGAGAGAGAGAGAGAGAGAGAGAAGAGAGAGAGAGAGAGAAGAGAGAGAGGAGAGAGAGAGAGAGAGAGAGAGAGGGAGAGAGAGGAGAGGGAGAGATGAGAGAGAGGGAGAGAGAGGAGGGCGGAGGAGGGGTGAGGAGAGAGGAGGAGAGAGAGGAGAGAGAGGGGAGGGAGAGAGAGAGAGAGAGAGAGAGAGAGAGAGAGAGAGAGAGAGAAGGAGAGAGAGAGAAGAGAGAGAGGAGAGAAGAGAGAGGGAGAGAGAGAGACAGAGAGAGGGAGAGAGAGAGAGAGAAGGGAGAGAGAGAGAGAGAGGGAGAGGAGAGAGAGAAGAAGAGGGGGAGAGAGAGAGAGAGAGAGAGAGAAGAGAGAGAGAGAGAGAGAGAGGAGATGAGGAGAGAGGAGAGAGAGAGAGAGAGAGAGAGAGAGGGAGAGAGAGAGAGGAGGGAGAGAGAGAG
>NW_020869429.1:224494-233741 GCF_003789085.1 Penaeus vannamei | reverse complement strand
CCAAAGGTCCATATGTAATTAATTCCTTTATGAAACATAAATAGCCCAAAGGTCTCCTGCTAAACCTCAGAAATAAGGCGGAGAACATATTTATAAGATCAAACCCTGTGACGTCTTCTAATTTTCTCGTATTACTTCTATGTAACCTTTCTCAAGCGATCAGCAAATACTTTAGCAATATAGCATAAATCGCTAATACATCTGGTGAAGAGATACAGGACTAAATACGAGACAGGAAACAGCCGAGAAACAACCCCAACGGTGCAGTATATCGCAAACCCTGCAACTATTGCGATAAAGCATATTTGGTGAAACGGGACGTGACTTCAACTCCAAGATCAGCTAACATCGAGCCGACGTCCATCACCACAGGACTCCCAACTCCATGGTAGTGCATGTAGTTGAAGCTGGACATCTACCGAACTCAAAGGAAGCTGAAGTAATCCATGAAGGATTAAACAAATACAAAAGGAAGGTTATGGAAGCTGCATACATCGCGACAGAGAACAATATGAACACCGCATCGGAAAGATTCAAACTATCCAAGGTCGTGGCAGCAATTACGCATACAACGAGTGCGAGGTCACGATCATTAGGTGACACCAGTTTCCACGTAATATAAATATGCTGTGTACTTTCTCCAATGTAAAGCCTCCAGGCTAGTACAGTGGTAATGTGTCGGCCTCTCATCCGAGGGGTCGGCGGTTCGCGCTCCGCCCAGGCGCGAGAAGTTGCAATTGTCGCTCGGAGGTTACTGCTGTGGCTGGGCACCACGATGGGTAAGGACTAAGCTCTGTCGCATCAGCACTTGCTGACACACGTTGATCGAGTTGACATTAGTCGGCACAGGCCCGTGCGCTGCTCAACTTATCGGACTTATCTCCAATGTATATAGAGAACCCCCGCCGTGGGCAAACAACTTGTTCGAGTTCTCAGTCCTGAGCTTGTCAAGGAGAAAATATCAATACTCTATGCCTAGCCTAAAGGCACAAGTACAAAGGGTCACTGCTCAAATAACTCCTCGGGCAATAGAACCTACTACACGGATGGATCCGTGGATCCCATAAACCATACTGCAGGCGCCGGCTTTGCAGCAAAGGATACCACAACATCCATTAGGGTCACTGACAATGCCTCATCGCTCCAAGCTGAAATGGTCGCGATCATGGAAGCCCTGACACACGAGTCCCTAAGGGATGGACATGTGGTCATGCATACAGACTCTAGAGCAGCCATTGACAGTCTATAGCATAACATGCTTTTATAACATATGAAATTTATACTTTCAGTGATAAGTTTTCTATAGTGTATGGATTATACTCGTAGTATATGTATGTCATACACAGACTCTAGAGCAGCCATTGACAGTCTACAGCATGATCGTAGGTAGAGACTCGACTCATATCGATCTCCTCATGACTGGTTTGATCGATCTGCCCATGCCACGTAGTCCTAGGTCGTCCCACAGGCCTCCTCCACCCGGGGTTGTCACGTAAAGAGACAGCCAGGTGGGCAGGATCAATCAGGATCTAGGTGGCCATATAGCCTGAGTTGGCGATCACGGATTGTGCATGTAACAGGTCCTCCTCACCCAACACTAAAGAGAATGATTGGTATAATTGTAAATTTTAGGTTGTTTTCCTTTTTGATAAACAAAATGCAGGTTTTAGGCCTCCTTCCCCTGCCCAGCACTCCTGAAATCCTGGCTGTATTCCGGCCATGCTTTCTATAAAGGATATCCCATGAGATATGGTTAATAAGGTCATTCTGCCAAGCACAAATTGCAAGGGATATATCAAGGAATATTCCTTAATGGTGCTATAAGGAACAGACCTTTGTTCAGTCACAATTTAATAAATAGATTAAGGCCAACGTCAGTGGCCATGCTAATGAAATCTTAAGTCAACCTTCTACTTAAATTAGTATTGGATATATATTATATAACTGCCACTCAGCCAATGTATAATTATACTGTTCAGTATAAGTATTTTGTAAAAAATATGTTGGACTATATATATAGGAAAATTTATACTTTCAGTGATTTTTTTAAATTTAAGATGGCATGCATATTGTGTATGGATTATATTCTAAGTTCAGTTTTCCAAGTTATGTTGACCCATTGTAGCTTACAGACAAGTATTGCTCATATCCGTGAAAGATTCAGCACGTCACAGCTTTTACACGGTCATCCTTTGGCGAACTGTGCCGGAAGTGTTTCCAGGTGCGTTTTCCTCTCTGTACTTGGTATTGTTCTTGTTTTTCTATACTCTTGTTTCTGTGCCACTAAACTGCTGTGGGGGTTCGGATGGCCACTTCACTCCCTTTACACCTTAGCTGGTCCAATTCAACTTTTAACGTGTTTAGTCAACAGGATTACTTCTTTAGTATATTACCCCGACTGACAAAGGCGTCGACCCCTAAAATTGTTACTGTTTATAGGATCAGCGATATGCATAATGCGTTTGAATCATGTTTGGATAGAATTTGAATACCATTTTGCAATTATAAATTTCTGATATATTTTTTACTTGTGTTTACAGCACTAAACTTGAGTATGGATCTGTAGCGATTTTGTTATTTTCTCTGTATCGTAGAATATTTAGTGTCATGAACTCTGCTTAATTTGTCTATCAAAATTTATAATTCGACTCAATTCATATATGTGTGTGTGTGTGTGTGTGTGTGTGTGTGTGTGTGTGTGTGTGTGTGTGTGTGTGTGTGTGTGTGTGTGTGTGTGTGTGTGTGTGTGTGTGTGTTTGTACATATATATGTGAGTGTGTGTATGAGAGAGAAAGGGAGAGAAATTTATTTTCTTTAGACATGAAAGCCGCCGCCAGCGCCCCCAGCCGCAAGTGAGCGTGGCCTCTGCGACCCTGTCCTGAAGTGCCCCCGAGGAGCGAGAGCCGAAAGTGGCTGCGGCGCCTCGAACGGAGCCGTAAAAGGCAAACTTGCAGCAGCACTTGGGTCCACTTGCTCCCTGGTGTATGGGGCACCTTCTTAGTAGACCGAATCCTATGAATAGCAGACTTTTCCATCATAGTTCTACAGTGAAGTTACAAAATATAAGTGGTATCTTAATGTATCTGTGAATCCCTACTGAGCAGCACTTCTTGAGGTGCCTCTGGGCCGGACTGCACCATTCATAATCATCATCACCATCATAGTATTATGTTGGAAATAATAGCGAATTATTTATGTGTGTGTATCATTGTAAATAATTTTGGAATTTGTGATATTATATTGTTTATAAAACGTATTAATCTTGAAAACTGTCGACATATGAAATGTTTGATTTTGTGATAATGTTGTGAAGCTGTAAAGGAAGAGATATAATTTAAGTTCTGCTGAAAATACATTGTTTAGTTACGGAAAATACGCAATGAGTTTCTTTTGTCACGAAGAAACCTTGTTTACAATTTAAAATGAGCGGAACACCGGAATGCCTCATCAGCGCAGGAAGTCTTGAAATTGCCAGATTTTGATTTGTAAACAACAGTTTGGAACATTTTTTGGACATGTTTTACTATTATTAACAAAATTGTGATTTAGTATAAACTGGGGATATAATAATGAAATTTAAATGTCAGAGCCTGGGATTTAATTTTAGAGGTTTCATTGCCCATGGAAAGATACATCTACATTTTACTAGCATTGTATTACGTTAATTTCATATAGTCTGCTGACCAACAGACCCGGGGCAGGCTGAATTTGAGGGATTTGCAGGGTTGCATTGCATTCAAGGGCAAGGTGCCATGGTGTAAGTGAACTGGTCATGTATCTGAAGTTATTAAGCGATTGTGGACTGATATAGCAAATATTCTCTGAAGACAAATGATTATTTATGAGAGACTCCTCAATTATCATCAATATTTTACTTGTTACCATTATCATTATCATTAGTATCCTTATTGTTACTATTATCATCATTATTACTGTTATCATTATCATTATTATTATCATACCATCATCATAATTATTATGTTACCATTATTTTCATTATACCACTGTCATTATATTATTTTCATAATCATTATTATCATCATCACTCTTAGCGTTACTACCACCATTACTATTAGCACTATAGTCATTATGTAGAGGATAGTATTTTTTCTCATTATCCTACCAATCGCGGTGGCCTTCCCTGGGCGCAGGGCCGTCCCCAAGGCTCAAAGAGAATCCTCCCGCCGTGGCCGAGCCTCTCGGAGCCGCGGCCTTCCTTCATCGCTGTCGACGTCTCATTACCAAACCCAAAAGGTGGGGGTAGAACGCAATGGAAAACACGTTGCCTGCAACAATTTAACCAACATGCTATGGTTGCACGCATTAGTAACCGTGCACGAATTCCTTCATAAGCAGCGCCATATACGTTTATTGGGAAACAGTGATACACACCGATTGTGCAAGGAGCTCGTGGGCTGTTGCTACTGCTGTTGTCAGCGACGGAAGCTTTGACTTTCTTGAATGCTGATGGCTTCGTAGGAGAGGCTCCTCAGCTTAATAATTGCCGCTGTGTCAAGCAACATACGATTTCGCCCCCCCCCCCCCCACATACACACACTATTCTTGGCGCCAAGCCGTGATGAAAACTGCAGGAAGCGGAGAAGGCGATGCTGCAAAGAGCTTGCCTGTTGGAGACGCTGACGAGTGACGGGCCTCCTTGGCCAGGAGCTACGGTCGTTACTGAGGAGGAGGAAGCCTTATTGGCTAAAGTCTTGTCTCTAATATCGAAATGAGATGGGAAAACATGTTTACAAAAGCTAGCGAAGAACACGCGAGCGGAAGGTTGACGCTAAAGCTTCATTGGCTTGCCAGCGAAATTACTATTTCCTATTATATTTAAAAACCTGTATGTAGTATACGTTTCTTTTACTTTGTAGGAAAAAGTAATTTGTTTTATTAAATAACCTCCAATTTAAAATCTGAAGAAAACGAGTAATTGGACAATAATGGAATAAAAGTCTTAAAGAGCAGGCGACACTTTTAAGAATAACGATTCTCTGCGCAGACTCGAGAAGAATGACCTTGGCGCACGACCTTGTTCGACCTTGTTCGTTGATCCGACAAGGTCGTGTCAATGACCTTGTCAAGATTTGCGGATAACCCTGGCTTAGTGATGTTCGCATGGCCTTCATCTTCAGAAAACCGACCTTTTAAACAAATTTTATTCTTTCGGGCTTTTATATTTCTTGTGTTAAGTATGAGGAGATACACCTTTAAGGTATTGTTTATCTGTTTCTATTGATTGTCCTTTTTATGGAGGTATATAATTGTGGTTTGTTCTTTATGGCGGTATATAAATAATAATAACTAAACAAACTGCCTCTTACTTTTATTTGATCACGTTTTGTTTCTTACTGATACTTGAGGTAACATGAAAAAACAATTTCAGTTACAATTCCAAAGTAGTTAGCTTTCCTAAGCGAAGAGGAGAGCATGTACTGCATTTTGTCACGCAAATAAACTAAATGAAGTGACGTGAAGTGACAGCGGTGACAGATATCACTCTCGTTTGAGAGCATGTAACCTAAATACCAGAGCGGCTGGGGGATTTCAATGGTCAAGTCATTAATATTCATCTGAGTTGTAATTTCAGTTATTTATTTGATTATTGAGTGAATAGATGACTTTTATTCTTACCAATTACCAATGTGACCATACGAAACTAATGATTGTTTTTGGTGAAATCTCTCTGTTAATTATAGAATTTCTGAATTTTGAGTCTCGGTGAATTACGATTTCTTTAGGTGATTGTTTTCTTGAGATGGACGGTTTGGTATTTGCACCGCTGACGTATTCAGTTATTATTAAAGTGTGCGTTGCTGTAAAGGCAATGATGGTGAACGGAAACTAGAGATGGTTTTCGGTGCAGTGCAGGGGATCTCAGACTGTCCATGGCGGACACAGCGGCCGGAGAACCATGAGCCGCCTTCCTTACCTTTTCATGTAGATATACTGGATGTGCTGATAATATCAGCACGGGTTTCGCTAAAGACAACCGGATGTGGCTTAATAAGGGGTAGAGCAGTGGTTGGATAGTTTCCATATACGATCTAAATGATATAAGGAGGTAGCTTCTTATGACAGACCACCCATTTCCAAGTTAACCAGCCATCAGACTGTAGTTTTACATGGACTACACCTTGGCTACAAACGCAACAGGGAAATAAATATATATTAAAGAGGATCTTTCAAAACTCCTCGCACTGTGACACTCCAACCAGGGAACCTCTCACACAATCTGCTCACCTGCCCGGCATTACACAAAGTCCGCCCTTGTACAGTTGTCTACGAAGGTGTCTCCGACCTCGATCTTGCCTTACCCTTGGCTTATAAGTTTTTACGACATGTATTCGCTCTAACAGCTTATACTAATTTTCCTCCACCCTCCCTCTCGTTAATTTTTAGTCATCCAACCTGTATATTTCCCTAAACAATACTGATTAACAAGTTCTCATTTATTCTCGTCGACGAGATACACCACATAAAAGATAAATGAACCCATTCAACCCATTCGATCTCCCACTTACGAGTGGCGGAATCGTACGCCATCTGATCAGAGCCGAGAAAAAGCACTTCGAGCCGAAAGTGGAGCTCGAAAAACATGCGTAACACCGAGATAAGTGACGACACGCCATGATTTCACACTTTCTTTCAAATGAAAATAACGTGTGCCATTTGTCTTTTTATTTATTTAACAGTCTATCTACCCATCCATCTATCTATACCAATTATATATTTATATACATATATATGTATATACATACATATACATATATGTGTGTGTGTGTGTGTGTGTGTGTGTTGTGTTTTTTGTGTGTGTGCATATATATATATATATATATATATATATATATATATATATATATATATATATATATATATTATATATATACATATACATATACATATGTATATATATACATATAGTATATATATGCATATATATATATATTTATATATATAATATATATTACATATATATATGTATATATATAATATACGTCTATGTGTGAGTGTGTATATATATGTGTATATATGTGTGTGTGAGAGAGAGAGAGAGAGTGTGTATTATATATTTATATATGTTATATATAATATATATATGTATATATATATATGTATATATATATATTATATATATATATATATATATATATATATATATATATGCGCGCGCATATATATGTGTGCATATATATATATATATATATATATATATATATATATATATATATATATATATATATATATATATATATACATATGGGTGGGTGCTTCATGTGCAGGGTGGTGTGAAACGATGGAGTGGTAGTCTAGTTAGTGTTAAGAGCTTTTGCATGACTTCTCGCTTACAGCTGGCACCGCTGGCTAGCCCCGTGCGAAAAAGGGAGCAGCTCTGCATAAGCCTCCCCCTGCCAGTGCATAGCCTCTCCATCATCGAGACTCCCTGCAGTGCCTCCTCGTGGCCTCCCATGGAAACTGGGTACCTTGCAGCAGGAGGCCCCAGAGGTTCAGGGTCATGGCCCACCGGTGTGTGGACACGCCCTGGCCCTGTACCAACTCCTGCCCCCTAGCCCCCTGGGGTTAATGGGAGACTCGGGGGAGGTGGGCCTTGCCAGTCCTCCTCCCCCCAGATATAACCAATCGGCAGTGTTGCAAATAAACGGAAAGGCTGGGAGGATGGGAAAAGTCCCTCCCACCCAGCAAGTGAGGCGGACTGTGGGCCCTGCTGGGAGGGCGACTGCTGGAGCGCAGGCTGGGAACGGGAACTACTCGTCACGCCTGCACTCTGGTGGCCGCCAGCCCAGAGTGAAGCTTGTGGGGGAAAGCCCTCGGGAACCCCACAGGTGGATGATGGGGCACGCAGCCCGCCACCCCCTTTTATATGGGGCAGCGTCGGTGGGGGTGGCAGAGGTGGCATCCACCCGGAGCGACTGCCAGAGGCTGAACCTCAGGTGGGAAGTCAGGGTGGGGGCTTGGAACGTCCGTTCTTTGCGTTAGGATGATTGGTTGCCTCTACTGTCGAGGGAACTGGGGAGGCTGAGAGTTGAGGTGGTTGCTCTCTCGGAGGTGAGGAGGCCTGGCAGCGGCATGACCTGTGTAGGTGGCTACACCTATTACTGGTCGGACCGCAGTGACGGCCACCATCTCCAGGGAGTAGCCATTGCCATCTCCAGCAGACTCCAGCCCTCGGTAGATGTTACTCCTGTTGATGAGCGTATAATGGTATTGAGATTGAAGCTATCATTTGGCTTCATGTCTCTTATTGCTGTGTACGCTCCTACCGATGTTTGTAAACTTGACATGAAAGAGATGTTCTACGCCAAACTTACATCTGTGGTAGACAGATGTCCCCGGCGAGATATTTGCATTGTTCTGGGTGACTTCAATGTGGTATCTGGCTGTGATCGAGCTGGCTATGAGATGTCTGTCGGTCCCCATGGTTCAGGAGCTGATGCCGGTAGCCAGAATAGCCTCCTTTTCCGAGACTTTGCTAGGTCCCAGAAATTGAGGATTTCTGGCTCCTGGTACCAGCGCCCAGACCCACATCGCTGGACATGGTACAGTGATGCAGGTAATGCAGCCAAGGAGATCGACCACATACTCGTTAGCACTCATTGGAGGATCCTTCAGAATTGCAGGGTGTACAGGAGTGCTGAGTTCTGTGGTACTGACCATAGATTGGTTATGGCTACCCTCTGGGTCCACTTCAAAACTCCCCAGCGGTCAAATGATCACCCTAGGGTGTTTCATTTGGACAGGCTGAGGGAATGGGAGTGTGCTTGGGGGTTTGCTGAGGCAGTCTCTGATCGTTTCGCAATGCTTGACAGTCTGAGATACCCTATTCTTCTGTGGGATACCTTTAAGCATGAAACGCTTGATGCAGCTCAAGATATGATTGGTGTACGCCCGAGAGCAATACAGAATTCCATCTCGCAGGAGACACTGGAAGCCACAGATGCATGTCGCACAGCTCGTCTGACAGGGGATCGGGAATTGCACAGTTCTGATGTGCGCAGAACTCGGTCCCTGTTAAGAAGGGACAAGGAACAGTTTATTAGGAGTCTTGCAGAGGAGGTAGAAGGCCATTACATAGTAAATGACCTTCGTCCTACATACCAAGCCCTGAGAAAGCCCTCTTCACAGGTGACAGCAGTTCGCTCAGTAAGTGGTCAGATCGTTTCAGATCCTGTTGTGGTGCGGGAACGTTGGGCTGAGTATTTTGAGCAGCTGTACTAGGTTGACC
>NW_020869429.1:214494-216994 GCF_003789085.1 Penaeus vannamei | reverse complement strand
CTGAAAAAAACGCCTTATTTTATGCAAAGACTATACAGGAAAGATAGGAAAGTATACCCATTTAGTATAGCACAAAATGTGCGTCGATGCAGCAACGCCATCTATTGGCATTACGAAAAAGTTTGGATAGATGCCAGACACTTCTCTTTGCTTCAATAAGTTGACAGTTGGCAGATTGTATTTTTTATTATTATTGTTGTGATTTATATACCATATTGCTTGTTAGAAATTTTTTATTTTGAAAGAGAGAGAGAAAACATGTGCAGCTGAAATCTATAATCATGTGTATTATAATATTGTTGTACTAAGACCATGTAAATAACTGAAAATATACGTTGTTTATTATTTGTTATTTATGTTGTTTTTTCCATTCATAGAAAAAATATTGACTATCTGCCATATGACAATATCACCATCGCAATAAAGAAACGTAATTATTAAAGATACTACTGAATATTTGTAACTAATAGATTATATCTATTACCAGTAACAAATGTATATTGAGTAATATTTAGGATAGTACCACCCATTGTATATGTTTTGTGCAAAGGACTGAAATACGCTCGTTTATGTAATGCCTTTATTTAAAAAACATACTTCGTCATATACTGTAAGTATATACAGTATTAATTACAAATTACAACACATAAAAATAAAAATAAAAAACGTACATAATAAAGCTATGCATGAGTAATGCCAACTATACAAAAAAAGTACACGTATGTATATACATATAGTTAATAGCAATGTTCTTTTCATGGAAACAAATATATGGAATCATTGAGTCATAGAATTCAAAATTCAAAATAAATTAGCAAAACGTGCTTCAAGAAATGAGAGTGCGGTGTTAAATTCAAATTAAAAGTGTTTAGGAGACCCTCAACAGCAGTCAAATGACTTTCTGGAATCTGTTTAAGTTCTAAATTGCCATATATACAAGGTGAAGACAACGTGTGACGAGGATGTTGGGGGCAGAGCTCCCACTCAACCCTTCAATCTGGCACTTCCCTGAAAGTCAGTTGACTGCTGTTGAGGTGCTTAGCCTCAGACGAGTGCATCAGTCTCGTAAACAATTACTATGGTGAAAGTAACAGGGGCTTTCATGTAGGTGTGGAATTTAATTATGTAATGTATGCTTTATTTTTCTTCATACACAGCCAAAATATTGTCATCATTCTAGTGACAAATAAAGAAAGCAGTTAATATAGATTTTGTTTGTGAAAAAAAACATTACCATAATCTAAATTATGATTTTGAGTGAATGTATACATATTCCCTACGTAAAATCGTATTTATAAATCATATTTACATACGTAGCACAGTGATTCAGTATAGAAATTGGCCTGTTACATTACTTACTTCTGTTGTTCCTGTGGAAACGTATGATATACATAAATTGGGTGCGTTTTCTTATTTCTTTTGCTAATCATGCAAGGATAACACCCACCACTCATTGTGACAGATGTAAACAATGAGTCGAATTTCGCGCGTCGTCTGCTTCACGATGTATTTGAACAGAGACATCTTGCGGGCATTTCACGAACTATTTGTGTGTTCGTTTGTGGGTTATCGTACTCACAGCGGAAATCCCTTTCTTTCCTATCTTTCCTGCATAATCTTTGTATTTTATGGTTAGAATCAGACAGGACCTTGTCGACCTTCAAGTGACTTCCTCTGTGCCATTTTCTTAGTGTTGTAACTGTGACGTTCCTATATACTCGTGTTCCCTATGTATTCTGTGCGTGTACCAAGGTCTATATAAGTACAGGTCTCGTCACTAAGCAACTCAAATTATTCCGTCTCGCGCATGACGTCACTCGGAGGCAGAGCATGGGGATTCGACACTAAACGTGTGGTCATTCTTTGATGTGAGGTAGAGCCATAAGGATCTCTCCTCTCCGTTTTCGCTCGCTTGACTGACTGGCGCGCACAAAGCCACAATGCCCAGTAGTTGGTTGCAGCTTATATATGTACATATGTGTTTATGTTTATGTATTGCCATTATTATTATTATTATTATTATTATCATTATCATTATCATTATTATTGTTATTGTTGTATGATTCGTTTTATAATAAATTCGTCAAAAACATTTGAAGTTTGCATATGTCATGTCTTTTTTATTTGTTTTACGTCTGTATTATGCCATGTCTAAGCTACAAAATGAGAATTACAAAACTAAATTCACGTAGAATATATGATATAGGCCTATAAGCAATCACTGATAACCATCGCCTGTAAAATCTGTCCAATATGCAAATCGTTCAACGTGCCGACATCTAAAATTACTTAAGTATCTGCTAATTTACCACCGTTTTCTATCATCTCTCTCCTACCCTACCATACACTAATTCCCCCAGCCCCCCCCCCCCCACTGCTCTCAGCTTTCGCCGAGTGACGTCAGAGGCCTTATACCCAAAGCTGTGCAGAACTCAGAAGTGACGAGACCTGTGATATATAAATAATTTGTGTTTCTTATTTTGTATTTTATGGCATATTA
>NW_020869429.1:191831-199331 GCF_003789085.1 Penaeus vannamei | reverse complement strand
GCTTTGCCATCGGAAATTCTTTTCTGCACAAACTCTGTGGTTGACCTCTTTGATCTCATCATTATAGTACCAGGCGTCTTTGTGAGTTCTGGACCATGGACGAGTTTTGGGATGGTTTGTGATGCGGCCTGATTTATGGTCTGGATTAACATTGCCTCTAGCACGTCCATATTTTCATTGTTGTGGAGTTCATTATCTCTCAGATAGCGGGCCAAGCCTTTCTGGAAGGTTAACCAGTTGGCCTTGTCTGTTTTCTATTTAGGAATGCGATGTGGTCTTTGGGCTGGACCGGCATCCATGAGGGTGGTGACTATGCCATAGTGATCATTTGTAACCGATCATCGACACACCACCGAATTCTCTCCACCATTGTTGTAGTGGTAAAGGTAAGGTCCAGGACCCCCCTCCCTTCACATGCGTTGGTCTCCACAGTGCGGCGGGTTGGCTATTCAGGAGCACGTCTTCACCAAACCATCCAGGTTTGGTGAAGACGTGATAGCCTGAGAAGCGAACAGATTCCATAGTCAGTGTCTCATGGAGCATGACGACGTCAATGCTCCTCGCTCGCACTATTGACTGGAGAAAGGAGTTTTTTCTATTATAGCTACATATATTCCACTGTAGAATGCTTAGAGTGTGTGCAATGATGGTTACTCAGAGTCACTTACATCATACTCATTTCCAGGTTTAGAAGCCCCAGTGCTGGTGGCATCTGAAATGTATAGATCCTCGTTGATTGAAGATCGTACATCTTCTTCCAAGTGAGTTAAGTCTGATTAAGGGTCTACCAGGAGACATAGAGCCTATAATAGAGGTGCCGAGTCAATGGACTGGACCTCGGCTGTACATACTCGGCCAGTAGTGAGGGCATCTGCTGTGGCCTTTGAACTCTTTTTCTTTAGGTTCTTTGTAAAGAAAAAGTACCATTGTAGCAAGACAAAATACAATCCCGAGCATCACACAGCGCTGACCTGGTAAACGACCCCTTCCACTATCTCGGCAAGGTCGATGGATTTTTGGCAGGAGCAGAGGTCGACAGAACAGACAGATGGAGAGAGCAGAGACAGAACACAGATGGAGAGAAGAGTCGTGAACGACCGCAAACGGTTCAGCACGGAGTTCGGCAGCAGCACGGCACCCCCTTTTCACAACGGCATCTCTACCGTTTTATATTTAAGTTAAGTTCTGCAGTTGTGCACACTGTGGCATTTTATTCGATTGAATAAAGGGATGTTTTTAACCTATCCTGTGTGGATTTTTCTTAGATCCTCGTGAGCAGTGCCTGCCTATTTAAGAAAATCCAAATAAGAAAGAGCTTCACTAACAGTGAACAAACAAATTTTCTCACGTCATTAAATTTTCCCACGCTACCATTTCTAATCCATGCAAAAAAGGGTATAAGAACCAGCCTTAAACTCCGTCAACGAGGACCTCGGCTCGTTGCTCATAGTAACAACGGTTAGGATTGTTACATTAATTTATTGGCGGCAGCTTGTGGATCGAATAATTAGCAGATGCTAGTATTAATTTGATCATGCTATTTTATAAATCTAATACCTTAAATTTTAAATGGTTTTGGTTTTATGATTCGAGGAACCCCATACGCCTCCATCTATTTTCACGTTATATTTAGATATTTCACGTTTATTTAACATTTGGTTACTATTCATTCTCATTCAAACGTCTTTTAATTTTGTTTGTCTAGTGTGAATGCTGAACTTTGAACAGTGAATTATGAGAACGTGAACTTCGTGACTGTGAACATCGTGATTTTGTTCGTGATTTTGGGAGCTTCGTGATTTTGGGAGCTTCGTAATTTTGGGAGCTTCGTGATTTTGGGAGCTTCGTGATTTTGGGAGCTTCGTGATTTTGGGAGCTTCGTGACTCTGTGAAAGTGGTTTTTGTAAGCCTCGGGGTTGTTTTTAAACTTCGTGACTGTTTTTGAACTCCGTGATTGTTTTGAACGAGTGGTTTGTGAACGCCGTGTGGTTTGTGAACTACATGTTTGGTGAAATTCGTGTGTCTTGGTTTACCTTGAACTTTGTGAACTTGGCGTGCTTTCTGAATAGCGTTTCACTTCAGTCATTTAGGCGAACAGTGAACGAAATATAAACCGGATTAAACGAAATATTTCGATTAGTCTACCAGTATTTGCTTTATCAAAGTTACTTTGCGCTCATTTGTACTTAATATTTAGTGATTACAGAACTTTAATTGTCGTTCGTGCTTTGATAAGTTAGGTGACTTTTTCTTCGTGTTTCTTTTGTTTGTTTTTCTAGTGCTATGCGTCGCGCACACTTAGTGCGTTTTCTGTTGTGCTCTTAGTTTCTTTTGGTTCATTTTAGCGTCGGCTTACACTCCCAACTGTAGTGTTGATTTTATAGTGGATTCTCGAGTTATTGTGAGTTCTCTCATCTGGTTTTTGTCTCCTTTCTGCGTTTGTTTTTTAATTTCTTCCACGTTTTATGTTGCATTATATTGTTTAACCTGTGGTTCAGTTTAGCCTGTTTATAAGTTTTATTTCGTGTTTTTATGTTCCCAGACTGAAAGTTCTCTGAATTTTATAGTGGAATTTTGCGATTATCTTTAGTATCATTATACATCATCTGTGCACTGAAGGATTCTAAATCATTGTATTGAAACGCTGTGACCTTGGCCGAGGCTTATTTGTGTGGACATCCGCGTTCGTCTGAGATGCTATAGGGTTTAGTTTCCGTCACATGCCTCCAAAGAAAAGCCAGAAGTGTCGTGACCCCACGCCCGAGAGAACAGGCTCGGGCACCGCTTCTCAACCTCTGTCATCAACCATCCAAAGTGCAGTACAAGACGTCAGACACTCCTTGACAATGTACGAAGAGCTGACCGAGGCGCTTCGTGCCCTGCGGTCGGAGATGAGTGAGCTCCGGTCAGAAAACCGTGAACTGAGGGCGCAGCTGAGTTTACAGAGACCCGCTGTTCCGTCGGTCAGCACTCAAGCACAGGTGCCCGACACCTTGACGATCATCTCATACAAGGTTCCGATCGACAGCATCTCGCTATTTCGGGTTGAGGTGTCCGCGAACCAGACCCTCCTCAAGAACCAAGAGATCGAGACATGGATCCGGGCCATCGAAAACATAGTGCAACCCAAGACTGACGAAACGAGGATATCCGCTACCCGATCTCACATGCGAGGGACCGCAAAAGCTAGAGTGAACAGCCGCCACTTTGACGACATTACCGACTGGAATGGGGGACCTCTTAATTGGCCTGGACTTTTTACGACGGTTCAATTTCAAGATTGTCGTGTACAAAGAACCAAGGCAATCATATCTGCAGCTTAATGACCATCAAACACCTGTCATTTTCACCGACGAACCCAGCCCCAACAGCGTCGTTCACACCTCACCAGACAAGATGACAAAACTGCAGGGAGGATCACTCACATAATAACACCATTGTGATTCCTGCTAGGCCTGCGTGCTTCATAGCTGCTCATGTGTCCAGGAAGGGGTATGATTACAGGGTGTTCCAAAGGATTTCTCCCAACTTCTGCTAGTCACTCAAGTTTCCGACCACAACCTGTGTCTGGGTTAACAGTATAGTTAAACCTTATCACCTAAAAAGTGGGGCTCATATATTGAAGTTGCAGGTCTTCTCGGCTGCAAGATCCGGAGGAGCCACCCCCAGTGAAGATGCCATTTCTCTGCAATTGAATGACACCAATCCTCAGGTGCAAAGTAATTCATCGCCGGACGCATTTGAGGAGGATGCCTCCTTCATGACTGCTACGACTTTGGTTACGATGGCGACGACTTTACCATCTTCCCAGAGGTAAACCTGAACCTGTCAGCTGCAGTAACCGCCCTGGATAACCTTCCCATCAGTAACATCCACCAACAATCTGCCTCAAACATGAAGTTTCCTCTTAGTCATTTAGAGGAGCACCAAAGATCAAAGACTGAGGAGTACTTGTTCACCGGTACCAAAGAAGATATTGGAGCAGTACCAGGAATTATTCATAAGATCGTAACTCAGGAAGAGAGATCTATCGTCAATCGGCAATGGAGGCTTCCTGAATCTACCATGTCTGTTATTCCCCAAGAGTATGACAAGGTGTTGGCAGCAGGTGTTATATACCCATCAAACAGCCCCTGGCTCAGTCCTGTGGTGCTTGTGCGCAAGAAGGATGGCTCACTTAGGGGACTGAATGCTGTTACAGTGGCTGATACTTACCTACTCCCACGCATTGACGTACTACTCGACGAGCTTGGAGGCACTAGCATTTTCACCTGTTTAGACTCAAGAAGTGCCTACTGGAGCATCACGGTGGAGAAAGCAGATCGGCCGAAAACGACCAGGCTTTTGCAGTTTTGTCCACCTACCTTTCGGGCTAGCAACAGCCACTACAACTTTTCAAAGAACGATAAACGTCGTGCTTGGCAGCGTCCTTGGCAGGCATACACTCGCCTATCTAGATTATGTAATCATACATAACAAGACTTTTGATGAACAACTTAGTCATCTAGAGGAAACTTTGCAACTCCTTTCAGAGGCAGGATTCAAGATGAATGTAGAAAAGTGTGATTTTGTGAAGACCAGCATCAAGTTCCTTGGCTTCTGTATTGATGAGAACGGCATACTTCCAGATCCTGAGAATACACACAGCAGTAGTGAGATGTCTATCCCTAAGACAGCGAGGGGAGTAAGACAATTCTGGGAACCACAGGATTTTTCAGACGTCACATGCCTTACGGCCATTCTCCCCTGACACTACTCACCAAAAAGGATGCCAAATTTATCTGGGGGAAAGAACAGCAAGATGCATTCGATCAACTAAAGGACATTTTGACTCGCGATCTTATACTGAGAAAAAATGATTCCTCACATGAGTTTGAAATTCATACAGACGTGTCAAAGGAGGCCCTGGGCGCATGTCTGATGCAGTGATCTTCAGATGGTGTGCCCTATGCAGTCTCCTACTACTCACACAGATTTACATATATACATCGTCCCCCTACCTTTCACGGGATATTTCAGTCATTTTGCAAAGCACTGACAAAAATGTTGCAGTGGCAGACCTCGCAACCATGGATCCTGCACTAGTGAGAGAGGAGCAGATGAAGGGATGAAATGTGGAGAGATGTCATTCTACTGCTGGAAGAACCCAAGAGGCGGATTCCTTTGCCTATTGATGAGTTTGAGCTGAAAGATGGTTGCCTTTATCTCGTCTGTCATCTCCCAGAAAAGGTTATTCACCAGCTGGTGATTCCTCGATCTCTGAGGCAAGCTGCATTAAAACTTGCACACTGGCCTCCCCTTGCTACACATCCGGGTATTTACAGAACCTACATAGGCCTTCACAATATGTTTTACTTTCTGAAAACGTTGCGTGAGGTACGTTTATATGTCTAGACTTGCTAAGTATGCCAACGGCGGCGCGGAGAACTGTAGAGCCGAGCACGACTACAGTGTCCTGGTGATGTGACCTATCCTCTAGAGAAGGTATCTACTGACTTTCTGCACCTGCCTGACTAGGACTTGGGGTATTGTTATGTCCTGAGCATCGTTCATCATCATAGCCAATATCTGCAGTTGATGCCCCTAGCCTCACGGGATGTAAACACAGTAACGAATGCCTTCATTGAAGATTACGCAATGCTCTTTGGCCTGCCGCGACATCTCATCACTGAAAATGGAGCCGAATTCACAGGAACACTCTTTCAGTGAGTTTGTGTTATGCTTTCCATCCGGCTCGTATTCACCATTGCTTATCATCCACAGTCGAATGGGATGGTAGAGAGAACAAATCGTGTGGTGAAGGATGCTTTATACTCTCTCATAGAACACAAACCCAAGTCCTGGCCATCTTTTCTATCACAGGTACGTCTCGCTATTAACAGTGCCATCCACCGCAGCACAGGGGAGCAGCCCCTATACCTCCTGACTGGCCGCCATGCCCACTTCCCAGTTGGTATCACAAATGATACTGTTTGACACCGAGGCAGATATTGCTGAACGACTTCGTGTAGCTCATCATTGTGCTGTAGAGGCAATGCGTCAGGGTGAATTGGGCACGCACATATGATGCTAAGGTATGCCCAAGCAAGTTCAAGCCGGAAGTAGGGACGCTTGTCTTATGACGGAAATGAGGAAATCGTGGGCATGGCCTGGCCGCGAAATGGGATGGCCCCTATCGTGTTACCCACAAGATTACCTCTGTAACTTTTCTACTGTGTGTTCCCAGTGCCGATCCCCCAGTCTACAAGGCTCACATCAACCAGATGAAACCATACTACCCACCTAGTGAACTATAGTTTGCTGATCTCCTCCAGCGAGACCCTCTACCCGATGATCCTGACGATGCAGCAGCTATCATACTCTTGGATACTGCCCCATGAGCCTTAGCAGAGCCCTTTGACCACGTCCGCTGCTTCCCGTTTTGGTGTTTGAGTCTTTTCATTGTTGTGTTCCTGTGGGGAGTCAGTTTCAGCATTGGTTCCCGATTCGTGTGGGGAGATATTGGCCATATTGATAATGCTTTGTTTTATGTGTATCGTTTTTACCGTTCAAGGGGCCCATGTTTTTAATAAACGTTTGCTTGTCGTAGTTAACTTTCATTTTAGCCATTGCCCATCCCTAGTGTGTATTTTACTAGTGTGCATTTCTGCCAGTTCGGGATTTTTCAATACACATATTTTATCTGCATTGTTTTTCCTGTGTTTATGATTTATGCCTCTAGTTCTATGTTTTATTGGTTATTTCATTATTTCCACACGTAAGAGATATGAAAATATACTGTTATTTGGGTAAACTGCATTCGGTAACTCAGAACTTTTCTTATTTATTTCGGTACTAATTCAGTGCCTGATCCAGCCGAGCTTTTTCCCCAGATTCAGTTCTGTGAGTGGATGTGAAGTCACCCAGAGGCCATTTCGAGGCGAGGGTGCTATGGCTGCTCTCTACGTCCTGACGACACATCAGCGCTGCGATGTTATTCACCCATGAAGCTTGGAACACCCTCACCCCTGAACAGACTTCTATGATGGGGCACGCATGGATTGCAGCGACCTATACGTACAACATCAGGCCGAGGCTACGCTCCCTACTTAGGCCTGGGATAAGGATAAGGATAAGTCCGATATGCGAAGCTGAGCCTCGCCCGGGCTATGGGGGAGCCCGGCCTGTGCCGACTAATGTCGACTCGATCAACGTGTGTCAGCGAGTGCTGACGCGACAGAGCTTAGTCCTTACCCACCGTGGTGCCCGGCCACAGCAGTAACCTCCGAGCGACAATTGCAACTTCTCGCGCCTGGGCGGGGCGCGAACCGCCGACCCCTCGGATGAGAGGACGGCACGTTACCACTGTACTAGCCTGGAGGCTAGGGATGTAGCAAGATGTAGCAGTGTTGACCTGGTAAACGACCCCTTTCACTATCTCTGTGACCTCCAAACGACCGTCTGAGATGGTTCCCTAGAATTTCGTGACCGCCTCAGGCACAGCGCGGGGGTTTCTTGGCG
>NW_020869429.1:171831-186831 GCF_003789085.1 Penaeus vannamei | reverse complement strand
TAGGCATTGATGCAATATTTTCTAGTAAATTAACCACAGATTCAAAGAACATTCGATCTTGTCTGGCGGTCCCGTGAAGTGATTCTGATACTGCAACCCCGCCACAATCACCGCCGATAATTAAAGTATGGCATGTATCCTTCATTGCTATAAAAATTGCAAATGCTATCAGTAAGACGCGCTTCACATGAACCAATAATGTTGCACTTGATTTCACTTACACTTAAACCAGGGTTTCCCTAATAGACAGCATTCTAAAGGGTGCGAGAAGTGTCCATCTTGAAGACAAGCAATTAATCTATTTATTACTCATGGCGGCCTCCGCTTCGGGCATGGCGGCCTTTGGGCTTTCCACCGTGGCCTCCGCTTCGGGCATGGCGGCCCTTGGGCTTTCCACCGTGGCCTCCGCTTCGGGCATGGCGTTTGGGCTTTCCACCGTGGCCTCCGCTTCGGGCATGGCGGCCCTTTGGGCTTTCCACCGTGGCCTCCGCTTCGGGCATGGCGGCCTTTGGGCTTTGGCCATGGCACCGTGGCCTCCGCTTCGGGCATGGCGGCCTTTGGGCTTTCCACCGTGGCCTCGGCTTCGGGCATGGGCACATGGCGGCCTTGGGCTGTGGATGGCGTTTGGGCTTTCCACCGTGGCCTCCGCTTGGGCATGGCGGCTTTGGCTTTCCACCGTGGCCTCCGCTTCGGGCATGGCGGCCTTTGGGCTTTCCACCGTGGCCTCCGCTTCGGGCATGGCGGCCTTTGGGCTTTCCACGTGGCCTCCGCTTCGGGCATGGCGGCCTTTGGGCTTTCCACCGTGGCCTCCGCTTCGGGCATGGCGGCCCTTGGGTGGGCTCCGCTTCGGGCATGGCGGCCTTTGGGCTTTTCCACGTGGCCTCCGCTTCGGGCATGGCGGCCTTGGGCTTTCCACCGTGGCCTCGCTTCGGGCATGGCGGCCTTTGGGCTTTCCACCGTGGCCTCCGCTTCGGGCATGGGCGGCCCTTGGGCTTTCCACCGTGGCCTCTTCGGGCATGGCGGCCTTTGGGCTTTCCACCGTGGCCTCCGCTTCGGGCATGGCGGCCTTGGGCTTTCCACCGTGGCCTCCGCTTCGGGCATGGCGGCCTTTGGGCTTTTCCACCGTGGCCTCCGCTTCGGGCATGGCGGCCCTTGGGCTTTCCACCGTGGCCTCCGCTTCGGGCATGGCGGCCTTTGGGCTTTCCACCGTGGCCTCGGCTTCGGGCATGGCGGCCTTTGGGCTTTCCACCGTGGCCTCCGCTTCGGGCATGGCGGCCCTTGGGCTTTCCACGTGGCCTCCGCTTCGGGCATGGCGGCCTTTGGGCTTTCCACCGTGGCCTCCGCTTCGGGCATGGCGGCCTTTGGCTTTCCACCGTGGCCTCCGCTTCGGGCATGGCGGCCTTTGGGCTTTCCACCGTGGCCTCCGCTTCGGGCATGGCGGCCTTTGGCTTGTGGCTCCTTTCGGCATGGCGGCCTTTGGGCTTTCCACCGTGGCCTCCGCTTCGGGCATGGCGGCCTTTGGGCTTTCCACCGTGGCCTCCGCTTCGGGCATGGCGGCCTTTGGGCTTTCCACCACGGGGGCTTTCCCGTGCCTCCGCTTCGGGCATGGCGGCCCTTGGGCTTTCCACCGTGGCCTCCGCTTCGGGCATGGCGGCCTTGGGCTTTCCACGTGGCCTCGGCTTCGGGCATGGCGGCCTTTGGGCTTTCCACCGTGGCCTCCGCTTCGGGCATGGCGGCCCTTGGCTTTCCACCTGGCCTCCGCTTCGGGCATGGCGGCCTTTGGGCTTTCCACCGTGGCCTCCGCTTCGGCATGGCGGCCCTTGGGTTTCCACCGTGGCCTCCGCTTCGGGCATGGCGGCCTTTGGGCTTTCCACCGTGGCCTCCGCTTCGGGCATGGCGGCCTTGGGCTTTCCACCGTGGCCTCCGCTTCGGGCATGGCGGCCTTGGGCTTTCCACCGTGGCCTCCGCTTCGGGCACGGCCTTGGGCTTTCCACCGTGGCCTCCGCTTCGGGCATGGCGGCCTTGGGCTTTCCACCGTGGCCTCGGCTTCGGGCATGGCGGCCTTTGGGCTTTCCACCGTGGCCTCCGCTTCGGGCATGGCGGCCCTTGGGCTTTCCACGTGGCCTCCGCTTCGGGCATGGCGGCCTTTGGGCTTTTCCACCGTGGCCTCCGCTTCGGGCATGGCGGCCTTTGGCTTTCCTGGCCTTTCGGCATGGCACCGTGGCCTCCGCTTCGGCATGGCGGCCTTGGGCTTTCCACCGTGGCCTCCGCTTCGGGCATGGCGGCCTTGGCTTTCCATGGCCTCCCTTCGGGCATGGCGCCTTTGGCTTTCCACCGTGGCCTCCGCTTCGGCATGGCGGCCTTTGGGCTTTCCACCGTGGCCTCCGCTTCGGGCATGGCGGCCTTTGGGCTTTCCACCGTGGCCTCCGCTTCGGGCATGGCGGCCCTTGGGCTTTCCACCTGGCCTTGTGGCCTCCGCTTCGGCATGGCGGCCTTGGGCTTTCCACGTGGCCTCGCTTCGGCATGGCGGCCTTTGGGCTTTCCACCGTGGCCTCCGCTTCGGGCATGGCGGCCCTTGGCTTTCCACCGTGGCCTCCGCTTCGGGCATGGCGGCCTTTGGGCTTTCCACCGTGGCCTCCGCTTCGGGCATGGCGGCCCTTGGGCTTTCCACCGTGGCGGCATGGCGGCTTTGTGGCCTTTCCTTTGGGCTTTCCACCGTGGCCTCCACTTCGGGCATGGCGGCCCTTGGGCTTTCCACCGTGGCCTCCGCTTCGGGCATGGCGGGGCTTTCCACGCACTTCGGGCATGGCGGCCCTTGGGGCTTTCCACCGTGGCCTCCGCTTCGGGCATGGGCGGCCTTTGGGCTTTCCACCGTGGCCTCCGCTTCGGGCATGGCGGCCTTTGGCTTTCCACCGTGGCCTCCACTTCGGGCATGGCGGCCTTTGGCTTTCCACCGTGGCCTCCGCTTCGGGCATGGGCCTTTGGGCTTTCCACCGTGGCCTCCGCTTCGGCATGGCGGCCTTGGGCTTTTGGCCTCCACTTCGGGCATGGCGGCACGTGGCCTTTCGGGCATGGCGGCCTTTGGCTTTCCACGTGGCCTCCACTTCGGGCATGGCGGCCTTTGGGCTTTCCACCGTGGCCTCCGCTTCGGCATGGCGGCCTTGGGCTTTCCACCGTGGCCTCCGCTTCGGGCATGGCGGCCTTGGGCTTTCCACCGTGGCCTCCGCTTTCTTTCCACCGTGGCCTCCGCTTCGGCATGGCTTTGGGCTTTCCACCGTGGCCTCCGCTTCGGCATGGCGGCCTTTGGCTTTCCACCGTGGCCTCCGCTTCGGGCATGGCGGCCTTTGGGCTTTCCACCGTGGCCTCCGCTTCGGGCATGGCGGCCCTTGGGCTTTCCACCGTGGCCTCCGCTTCGGGCATGGCGGCCTTGGGCTTTCCACCGTGGCCTCCGCTTCGGGCATGGCGGCCTGGGCTTTCCACCGTGGCCTCCGCTTCGGGCATGGCGGCCTTGGGCTTTCCACCGTGGCCTCCGCTTCGGCATTTGGCTTTCCACGTGGCCTCCGCTTCGGGCATGGCGGCCCTTGGGCTTTCCACCTGGCCTCCGCTTCGGGCATGGCGGCCCTTGGGCTTTCCACCGTGGCCTCCGCTTCGGGCATGGCGGCCTTTGGGCTTTCCACCGTGGCCTCCGCTTCGGGCATGGCGGCCCTTGGGCTTTCCACCGTGGCCTCCGCTTCGGGCATGGCGGCCTTTGGGCTTTCCACCGTGGCCTCCGCTTCGGGCATGGCGGCCTTGGGCTTTCCACCGTGGCCTCCGCTTCGGGCATGGCGGCGGCTTTCCACCGTGGCCTCCGCTTCGGCTTGGGCTTTCCACCGTGGCCTCCGCTTCGGGCATGGCGGCCCTTGGGCTTTCCACGTGGCCTCCGCTTCGGGCATGGCGGCCTTGGCTTTCTGGCCTCCTTCGGCATGGCGGCTTGGGCTTTCCACCGTGGCCTCCGCTTCGGGCATGGCGGCCTTTGGGCTTTCCACCGTGGCCTCCGCTTCGGGCATGGCGGCCTTTGGGCTTTCCACCGTGGCCTCCGCTTCGGGCATGGCGGCCTTTGGGCTTTCCACCGTGGCCTCCGCTTCGGGGCGGCCCTTTCCACCGTGGCCTCCGCTTCGGGCATGGCGGCCTTGGGCTTTCCACCGTGGCCTCCGCTTCGGGCATGGCGGCCCTTGGGCTTTCCACCGTGGCCTCGCTTCGGGCATGGCGGCCCTTGGGCTTTCCACCGGGCCTCCGCTTCGGGCATGGCGGCGGCTTTCCACCGTGGCCTCCGCTTCGGGCATGGCGCCCTTGGCTTTCCACCGTGGCCTCCGCTTCGGCATGGCGGCCTTGGGCTTTCCACCGTGGCCTCCGCTTCGGGCATGCGGCCCTTGGCTTTCCACCGTGGCCTCCGCTTCGGGCATGGCGGCCCTTGGCTTTCCACCGTGGCCTCCGCTTCGGGCATGGCGGCCTTTGGGCTTTCCACCGTGGCCTCCGCTTCGGGCATGGCGGCCTCTTTCCACGTGGCCTTTTCGGGCATGGCGGCCTTTGGGCTTTCCACCGTGCCTCCGCTTCGGGCATGGCGGCCTTGGGCTTTCCACCGTGGCTCCGTTCGGGCATGGCGGCCCTTGGGCTTTCCACCGTGGCCTCCGCTTCGGGCATGGCGGCCTTTGGGCTTTCCACCGTGGCCTCCGCTTCGGGCATGGCGGCCTTTGGGCTTTCCACCGTGGCCTCCGCTTCGGGCATGGCGGCCCTTGGGCTTTCCACCGTGGCCTCCGCTTCGGCATGGCGGCCCTTGGGCTTTCCACCGTGGCCTCCGCTTCGGCATGGCGGCCTTTGGGCTTTCCACCGTGGCCTCCGCTTCGGGCATGGCGGCCCTTGGGCTTTCTGGCTTCGGCATGGCGGCCCTTGGGCTTTCCACCGTGGCCTCCTTCGGGCATGGCTTTGGGCTTTCCACCGTGGCCTCCGCTTCGGCATGGCGGCCTTTGGGCTTTTGGCGGGCATGGCGGCCCTTGGGCTTTCCACCGTGGCCTCCGCTTCGGGCATGGCGGCCTTGGGCTTTCCACCGTGGCCTCCGCTTCGGGCATGGCGGCCCTTGGCTTTCCACCGTGGCCTCCGCTTCGGGCATGGCGGCCCTTGGGCTTTCCACCGTGGCCTCCGCTTCGGGCATGGCGGCCCTTGGGCTTTCCACCGTGGCCTCCGCTTCGGCATGGCTTGGGCTTCTCCACCGTGGCCTCCGCTTCGGGCATGGCGGCCTTTGGGCTTTCCACCGTGGCCTCCGCTTCGGGCATGGCGGCCCTTGGGCTTTCCACCGTGGCCTCCGCTTCGGGCATGGCGGCCCTTGGGCTTTCCACCGTGGCCTCCGCTTCGGCATGGCGGCCTTTGGCTTTCCACCGTGGCCTCCGCTTCGGGCATGGCGGCCTTTGGGCTTTCCACCGTGGCTCCGCTTCGGGCATGGCGGCCTTGGGCTTTCCACCGTGGCCTCCGCTTCGGGGCATGGCGGCCTTTGGGCTTTCCACCGTGGCCTCCGCTTCGGGCATGGCGGGCCTTTGGGCTTTCCACCGTGGCCTCTTCGGCCATGGCGGCCCTTGGGCTTCCACCGTGGCCTCCGCTTCGGGCATGGCGGGCCTTTGGGCTTTCCACCGTGGCCTCCGCTTCGGCATGGCATGGCCTCCGCTTCGGGCATGGCGGCCTTTGGGCTTTCCACCGTGGCCTCCGCTTCGGGCATGGCGGCCCTTGGGCTTTCCCGTGCCTCCGCTTCGGCATGGCGGCGGGCTTTCCACCGTGCCTCCGCTTCGGGCATGGCGGCCCTTCCTGGCATCGGCTTCGGGCATGGCGCCCTTTGGCTTTCCACCGTGGCCTCCGCTTCGGGCATGGCGGCCCTTGGGCTTTCCACGCTGGCCTCGGCTTCGGGCATGGCGGCCTTTGGGCTTTCCACCGTGGCCTCCGCTTCGGGCATGGCGGCCCTTGGGCTTTCCACCGTGGCCTCCGCTTCGGGCATGGCGGCCCTTGGGCTTTCCACCGTGGCCTCCACTTCGGGCATGGCGGGGCTTTCCACCGTGGCCTCCGCTTCGGGCATGCGGCCCTTGGGCTTTCCACCGTGCCTCCGCTTCGGGCATGGCGCCCTTGGGCTTTCCACCGTGGCCTCCGCTTCGGGCATGGCGGCCCTTGGGCTTTCCACCGTGGCCTCCGCTTCGGGCATGGCGGCCTTGGGCTTTCCACCGTGGCCTCCGCTTCGGGCATGGCGGCCCTTGGGCTTTCCACCGTGGCCTCCGCTTCGGGCATGGCGGCCTTGGGCTTTCCCGTGGCCTCCGCTTCGGGCATGGCGGCCTTTGGGCTTTCCACCGTGGCCTCCACTTCGGGCATGGCGGCCTTGGGCTTTCCACCGTGGCCTACGTTCGGCATGGCGGCCTTTGGGCTTTCCACCGTGGCCTCCGCTTCGGGCATGGCGGCCTTTGGGCTTTCCACCGTGGCCTCCGCTTCGGCATGGCGGCCCTTGGGTATTCCACGCTGGGCTCCGCTTCGGCCATGGCGGCCCTTGGGCTTTCCACGCTGGCCTCCGCTTCGGGCATGGCGGCCTTTGGGCTTTCCACCGTGGCCTCCGCTTCGGGCATGGCGGCCTTTGGGCTTTCCACCGTGGCCTCCGCTTCGGGCATGGCGGCCTTTGGGCTTTCCACCTGGCCTCCGCTTCGGCATGGCGGCCCTTTTTCCGCTGGCCTCCGCTTCGGGCATGGCGGCCCTTGGGCTTTCCACCGTGGCCTCGGCTTCGGGCATGGCGGCCTTTGGCTTTCCCCGTGGCCTCCGCTTCGGGCATGCGGCCTTTGGGCTTTCCACCGTGGCCTCCGCTTCGGGCATGGCGGACTTTGGGCTTTCCACCGTGGCCTCCACTTCGGGCATGGCGGCCCTTGGGCTTTCCACCGTGGCCTCCACTTCGGGCATGGCGGCCTTTGGGCTTTCCATCGTGGCCTCCACTTCGGGCATGGCGGCCTTTGGGATTTCCACCGTGGCCTCCACTTCGGGCATGGCGGCCCTTGGGCTTTCCACCGTGGCCTCCGCTTCGGGCATGGCGGCCTTTTGTAGGGCATTTTGGCTGTGGCCTCCACTTCGGGCATGGCGGCCCTTGGGCTTTCCACCGTGGCCTCCGCTTCGGGCATGGCGGCCTTTGGGCTTTCCACCGTGGCCTCCGCTTCGGGCATGGCGGCCCTTGGGCCTTCCACCGTGGCCTCCGCTTCGGGCATGGCGGCCTTTGGGCTTTCCACCGTGGCCTCCTCGGCTGCGTCCTCCCGGACCACTTCTTGGCCCTCCTTCTGAGGTTCCTAGACCATCTCAGGCTCCAACTAAAGATTTAGTATCTTATCGGAGAGAGATTCCTTAAGAAGCTCTGGGAGGATGAGGTGGGAGGGCATGAGGAAAAGAGCCATTGAATTGAAAATTCATTTATATAAACGTTTTAAAGTTAGTTCTTTGATTTTTACATGTAATTATTTCAAGCACGTGATTATTTTGTAGGGTTTATTCAAATGATCTGGGACATGTTTTCTTGTCCATATGTTTGAATGGTGTTAATTTATTATTAGAAAATGGAAAAGATTATTTTCTTTTAATGATCAAATTTAGTATAAATTTACCTCCTTAAATAAGCTATAAATTTAAAGGGGTGCAAGGACACAGTAAAATTTTCTTAGGGTTGTGAGTGTAAAAATGATTGGGAACCACTGTCTTGAACATTGACAGTTAAAAGCACGGGAATTCTGCGGCATACTGGGTATGTTAAACGAGTCAACTATTATCAGGAACATCGTAATTAGTGGCGATGGTGTCAACGAAGTGATAATTGCAGTTATTTTCCTCATGCGCAGAGTTGATTTGATTATCCCGGTGATCTGAATCTCTTTGATTACTATCGATTACTATAAGGGATCAAAAATTGTTTATGCAGCTGAGAGAGCAGTTAGCAGCACTGACACCGGTCAAAAAGCATGGGAATCCGAGTCATTCAAATCTTGAAAGGGTAAGTAATTGGAGAGAACCATGAGACTTGAAATTATATGGAAAGATAAGGACGATTCTTCTGGCGTTGTCCCACTCAGCTCGAGCTTGCCCTGCAGCAGGAAGGGCACCAGTCTGTTCGGCCGTCTCGGCACCCACCTCTAGAAGGTCGTCGATCTTTGAGTTATTGCGACGTTGAAGGTCGTCCATGATCGTTACATTTTGTCATTATGATCTCAGTCTTTCTCGACTTCCCATCAGCTATGTGTTTAAAGTTTCAATTGTCTTCATAACTACTTTTTTTTTTCTGCCTGCAGTCTTTATCTGGGCTTTCATGAATTCAATTGTGGCTTGACAATTGCAGGCTTTTTTCTAGGTCCGCATAAATTAAACTGACTGATGAAGAGCTTCAGTGATTATAGTGTTTCCGAATGAGCATCCATTAACATTTTATTTCATTTTCCTACAAAATCATATTTCTCGAGAGAAGGATTAAAAGTTAGGTCCTGACACTGTGTTATGCCGTCTACTTTTATGAAATACCATCAGATTCATTAAGGTGAGGGTGAGGGAGGTGCGACAGGTGCAGCACCCGAGGAGTCGGTGGCTCGCGCGGGGGAAGCACTAAGCTCAGTCGAGTCGGCACCAGCTGACACACTAATCGAGTCGGCATTGGTCGGCACAGGCCGGGTTATCCTTATCCAAAGACCGGAATCTCTCAACGCTACAACTGATTGCACAGGGATGACTAGTTTATTCATGAATTATAACAAACAAAACAAAGCAATCGAGAACTCTGGCTCGTAACAAGCAGGGCGCCTATACGCCGCCAAGGGCAATCCAAGGCAGGACTATTAGTGATGATGATGCGTGTATGGCCTGCGTTTGAAAACTATGTACCAGCTATAAAGACTGAAACAAAATCTAAATGCTTAAACGCAAACAGTGAGAAAAATTGGGGAATTATGAAGAGGTAGAAAAGGTTCATCCATAAGGACGTCAAGTCTTTTCAACTTGTTTTTTATTAGTTTAAAATGATTATCACTTCGTTTGTAAAACTCCACTCCATTGCAGCAATCATGTGAATATTACTGTTAAGTGAAAAAGTGCATACCGCTTCTGGATAAAATATGAGAGCATAATCCCGCTGTGTCCTCCCCGCTTTATTAATTACACTACTTCCATGTTCCCTTCATGTTATCCTCGCCTACTTTCTGTTTGCATAGGAAGAGCCCCGTTTTGTACGTTTCCCATACAGTTTCAATTGCATTTTACTGTTTTCTAACTCTCTCTCTCTCTCGCTAGTGTATTAAAGTCATATCGAATTGTGTGATTCCACTAAGGTCTTTTTATCGCCTAGACTTGTAGTTTATGTGAGTGAAAGCGAGAAAGAGTGAGAGAGAGTATGTGTGTGTGTGAGTGTGTAAATATGTGTGAAAATTCAACCTTTGTTCGGTGTTATCGCATCTCGTGGTTATGGCCTTAAAACACAGCCGTTATTTCTACTTATGATCAGAAAATGTACTGCAGATATGACTGACATGATTCACCTATATATGCACAATACAAAAATATTTAAAAATACCATATGAAAGGAAAATGAAATGCATTGTGAAAGCAATCGGAAATACCAGTATTTTCTGAATTGCTTTTACTTCAGGAACAAAAAAATATTCACCAAGTTCACGTGGGATGGCTAATGACATCGGATTGTATTGGAGTCTCAGATAACATACTGACTGTATTCTTCACGAACGACCGGAAGAAATCCTGGAGTGGGTGGTCACCAGGCGGCGCAACGGGGTCCCGACCGCTCGTGCCAGCAGCAGCAGCCCTAACGTGCCGTGCACGTATGTTCGCAATCAATAATCCCTGCATCGTTTTCCAAAAGCTATATAATATGGGATATTATTGAAACCAACTGTGAAGTTCTATTTCGCTCATTCCTTTGTCTTTTGTAATGCCATAAAAGAAACTAGGACACACTGTATACAACACTCGGCTATAGCCTGTCGTTGCTGTAATAATTGGCGCTCATTGTTTCTTGTTATGAAGGAACCTGAGTTCCTTGGAAAGTGTTTCCTATGGAGTCTCCTCCGCATCTTCATATTCTCTTGCTTTGGACCTTCTGTTCGGTAACAGTGTCATGGGGGCTAAAAAATTTTTATTTAATGGATCATGCACGTTGCACTCAGGACTTCACTGCGTTCAGATAACCTCTCCAAGTTCTCTTCTGTTGACTTATAAGTTTCTTTCTGTTGATTTATATTTATAGAGACGGATATATATCGTCTCTAGAATCTAAATAGTCGTCGTAATCGTAGTTGTAGTAGTAGTAGTCGTAGTCATAGTAGTAGTCGTAGTTGTAGTAGTAGTAGTAGTCGTAGATAGAGTAGTAGTAGTAGTCGTAATTGTAGTAGTATTTTTAGTTATACTAGTAGTAGTCGTAGCTGTAGTAGTAGAAGTCGTAGTAGTAGTAGTCGTAGTTGTAGTAGTAGTTGTTGTTGTTTTTGTAATAGTAGTAGTCGAAGTAGTAGTTGTAGTCGTAGTAGTAGTCATAGTAGTTGTAGTAGTCGTCGTAGTTGTAGTAGTAGTAGTCGTAGTTGTATATTAGAAGTAATATTAGTAGTAGTAGTAGTAATAGCAGCAGCAATGGTACTAGCATCATTATCATGATTTTATTATTAAGTATCATTATCACAATTGCTATTGTTATCATTGTCATTATTCGTCGTTATCATAAGCATCGTTTTTATTATTACAATCATTATGATTATTACTATCATTATAATTATTACTACAATGATGATAATAATAATGATAATGATAATAATAAGAACAACAACAAGAATGATAACAATGATAGTAATTATATTAATGATAATACTGATAATGATGATAATGATAATAATTGATGATCATGATTATAATAATAACAACAATGGTGATAATGATAATGATTATAATAATAACAACAATGATGATAATGATAATGATAATAATTATGATAATAATATCATTACTATTATTATTATTACTATGATTATTATTATCATTATTATTATTATTATGATTATGATTATTATTGATACTAATAATAACAACTATAATCATGATGATGATGAGGATAATAAAGATAATGATAATGCCAAGAGCAGTAATAGTAATGATAATAATAATGATAATAACTATTGTTACTATCATTATTATTATTATTATCATTATTATTATTATCATTATCATTATCATTATTATTATCATTATTATTGTTGTTACTATTAATATTATCAATATGATAATTATCATCATTATCATTACTATTGTCATTATTACTACCATTATTATAACTATCATTATCATTATTATCAATGTCATTAGTAGCAGTAGTAGTGGTAACATTATCATCATTATCATTATAATTATTTTATGATTATTGTAATTATCATCATAATTACTGTTATTGTAATTACCATTATTATTACTATTGTTATTATTATCATTATTACCATTATTATAATTACTATCATCATTATTATCCTTACTATTATCAATATTATCCTTATCATTATTATTATCAATATCATTATCATTGTTTTTAATATTATTATTAATATTGGTGTTGCTGTTATCAAAGTATATGAATCATTTCAGCATTTCAACTAAATATTTCATAGCTGATGTCCCGAAAAAAGCTGACAGTGGAACACAGTATACTGCCAAGAATAAATGGAGGCAACCTGTTAAAAATGCGCAAATATTTTAAAATGAAATGTCACAAATACAAAACACGACAAAGATATATATCGTAAAGAATAATAGTTGTTGTAATGGGAAACATTGGTTTCCTTTAATTGTGATATTATGCTGGCAGCATAATAGTCACATAGAGAGCAGTGATTTTGATTTTACTGCAATCACCGGAGCATTCAACAGATATATTATCGCACACCTTTTCCCAGCACGTTGCCCATTCTCTATCTTCCCGAAGTGGCAAATTTGACATAACAATAAGTGGACCAGAAATATGCCAATAATTCCTGTAACAGTTTTGCGGGCTACGATCACATTACTTTAATTGTAAAAGGAAATTAAGCCAAGTACTAACTGCAATAGGAGGAACTCGGAACAACTCGGCCGAGACAGGCTCCGAGCCTCTTGCAGCTCATGTACGGGTTCCAATGGTCGAAATTGCTTCCTTCTTTCTTTCTTTTTTCTTTTGCTCTTGTTTACTGCTAAATTCAGTTTTATTCGTAGGTGGCAGTGCTCTGTCCTGCAGGTATCGTGAGTACAGGATTTCAAGCAAAATCAGTAGTTATTGTTTGGACAGTAACTGGGCATGAGTATTATCATATATTGATATTTTGAACATCAAGTCGGATAAATCACGCACAAATATTTTCAACCCTTACTGTTCTGTACTGTGTCAATGCTTGCTGTCACCATATCGAGAATTGTAGCAAGGTGAAACATCAGACCTTGAGTTTATTACCCATATAGCGTGGGTACATATATGTGTGTGTGTGCACACACACACACATATGTATATATAGATAAAGATATAATATCTACTATCAGTGTTTTATTATGCATGTTTCATGTACTGTGTAAAACTTACTTATTAAAAAATATTCTACCCTTTTTCAGTGAATCAAAATTGTGTGTGTTTATATATAAATGTGTGTGTGTAGCCTCCAAACTAGTGCAGTGGTAACGTGTCGGCTTCTCACCCGAGGGGTCGGCGGTTCGCGCCCCGCCCAGGCGCGAGAAGTTGCAATTGTCGCCCGGAGGTTACTGTTGTGGCTGGGCACCATGGTGGGTAAGGACTAAGCTCTGTCGCGTCAGCACTCGCTGACACACGTTGATCGAGTCGACATCTGTCGGCACAGGCCGGGCTCCCCCATAGCCCGGGCGACGCCAAGCTTCGCATATCGGACTTATCCTTATCCTTATGTATGTGTGTGTGTGTGTGTGTTTGTGTGTTATTCCGACATGTGTGTAATTATGTTTGTAATATACACACACAAAGTGTTTGTGTAATATATCTATCTATCTATCTATCTATCTATCTATCTATCTATCTATCTATATATATATATATATATATATATATATATATATATATATATATATATATATATATATATACATATATGTGTGTATATATATATATATAATATATATATATATATATATATATATATATACATATATATATATATATATATATATATATATCATATATATACATATATATATATATATATATGTGTGTGTGTGTGTGTGTGTGTGTGTGTGTGTGTGTGTGTGTGTGTGTGTGTGTGTGTACATGAGTTCATTGGGTAAATTTCTGGGGAAGGGGGAGGAGGTTTGGGTTTTGGGTCCCCGGGGCATTGGCCAGGGCACACACACACACACACACACACATACACACACACACACACACACACACATATATATATATATATATAATATATATATATATAATATATATATATATATATATATAATATATATATATATATATATATATATATATATATATATATATGTATATATATATATAAAATATATGTATGTACACACACACACACACACACACACACACACACACACACACACACACACATATATATATATATATATATATATATATATATATATATATATATATATATATATATATATATATATATATATATATATATATATATATATATATATATATATATATATCATCATCACCATCAAGGGGCTAACGCCGACAGGGACGCGTAGCCGCATCCACCCTTCGTTTTCACTTACGAGGATCCCTCATGGCAAGACGCCAGGCAGGGACTCGGCCCATCTCGAGTTCTTCACGATAGGTTTGGTCGATCTGCCCAAACCACTTCCTCGGTCGTCCCACAGGCCTCCTCCACCCAGGGTTGTCTCGAACAGAGACGACCTGATGGGCAGGATCATCCTGAGGAAAGTTAACCAGGTGGCGGTATAGCCTGAGTTGGCGATCACGGATTGTACAGATAACAGATCCTGTGCCAGTCTCACGGTGCAACCGTTGGTTGGACATATGGTCCTGCCAATAGTACCCCATGATCTGACGCAAGGACCTATTACAAAAGGCTTTAAGACGAGCCTCCAAGGCACAGGATAATGTCCAGGTTTCACTAATGCATAGCAAAACTGGCATTTTCAGGGCCTTGAAAACCTTTAGTTTGGTCCTTCTACACAGGTACCGACCTCCAAGTACTCTTGTCGAGAGAGTTCATGACCTCTGCTGACAAGGCCAATCCATCTGCCGACTACACTACCAAGGTATGTAAAGCTCTCTGTGACTTCTATATCCTCGCCTCAAGCACGTACTGACTGAACAGGTTCTTACAAATCCCCAAAGTCATGGACCTTGGTCTTGGTCCAGGAGACCTCTAGACCCAAGGGTTTCGCTTCATTGCTAAATGCATCCAGAGCCACCACTAAGGTTTCCAAAGACTCAGATAGCATAGCAACATCACCAGCAAAGTCAAGGTCTGTAACCTTGATATTGCCCAGCGTTGCTCCACAACAACTTTGAATAGTAACTCTGCCTAGTATCTAGTCCATGCAAGAGTTGAAAAGAGTTAGCGCAAGGACACAGCCTTGCCTCACCCCCAAACTAACAGGAAAGAAGCTTGACAGGCCCTCACCACACTTTACGACACTTTCAGTACCTGTATACAGACTTGCTATTAGTCCAATAACCCTTGTTGGAATTCCTCTCAGTCTCAGGATCTCCCAGAGTGATTCCTGATGCACCATATTGAACGCCTTCTTGAGGTGTGAATCCAGATTGCTCCAGTCTCTGGTGCCTCAGTAGATGGTCTTTGAAACGTCTCAGAAGGATGTGGACGAGAACATTGCCTGGTATACTGAGCAGTGTGATGCCTCGATGACTGCTGCAGTCCCAATGGTCCCCCTTCCCCTTCCAGAAAGAGATGACCACACCCCTCAACAGGTCAA
>NW_020869429.1:139331-144331 GCF_003789085.1 Penaeus vannamei | reverse complement strand
CACTCTCTCTTTCCCACTCCCTCTACCTCTCTCTCTTTCCCTCTCCCACACAATCGTTCCCTCTCTCTATCAATCTATCTCTTTCCCTCTCTCTGTCTCTTTTCCTCTCTCTCTCTCTTTCCCACTACCCCCCCACCCCCCACCCTCTCTCTCTCTCTCTCTCTCTCTCTCTCTCTATATATATATATATATATATATATATATATATATATATATATATATATATATATATATATATATATATATATATATATATATATATATATATATATATATGGTTATTTTTCTATCGATTGATCGATCTGCGCGCGAGCCTCACACAGATTATCTTGAGGGATCCTTCAAACTTTCCGTTCGAGCTTCGGCTCAGCTGCTTTTTGGAATACTGTTCCAAGAGCTCTCCTTACACAGTCACAAAGAATTACGTCGAGATTTTTTGCTCCTCCAAGAGACTGACCGAAAGTTTCATATAAGACCAAGCAATGGACCGAGATATCTCAGAAATGAGGTGGTTCGAGGCCGAGCCCCGGCGTTCGGAGGACCGAACAGCTTCGAGTCCTCGCATGAAAGTCAAAGGCGACGTATATCTATCTGTTTACGCGTCTTCTACGGCGACCGGTACTTGTTGTCCAAATGTGAAAAGATTTGTGTTTCGTCACTACATTTTTACTAAATAATACAGATTTCTAAAGCAAGGACTGGCAGCCGGCGGATACAGGTTTCGAGATAATTCGCTGGCGCACGCAGGTCACTGGTGTCGGAAATAAGACACCTATTAAGTGTTTCGACCGAATACCCAATAATCATGGAGACATTATTGTCATTAGTAGGACGTTGCTTTCCCCTTCGGCTTTCTCCTTCTTCTTTCGGCTTTCCCCTTCGCCTTCTCCCTTTGGCTTTCCCCTTCGGCTTCTCTCTTTGGCTTTCCCCTTCGGCTTCTCCCTTTGGCTTTCCCCTTCGGCTTCTCCTTTGGGCTTTCCCCTTCGGCTTCTCCTTTGGCTTCCCCTTCGGCTTCTCCCTTTGGCTTTCCCTTCGGCTTCTCCCTTTGGGCTTTCTCCCTTTGGGCTTTCCCTTCGGCTTCTCCCTTTTCGGCTTTCCCCTTCGGCTTTCCCCTTCGGCTTCTCCTTTGCTTTCCCCTTCGGCTTCTCCCTTTGGCTTTCCCCTTCGGCTTCTCCCTTGGCTTATTCGGCTTCTCCCTTTGGCTTTCCCCTTCGGCTTTTGGGCTTGGCTTTCCCCTTCGGCTTCTCCCTTTGGCTTTCCCCTTCGGCTTCTCTTTGGCTTTCCCCTTCGGCTTTCCCCTTCGGTTTCTCCCTTCGGCTTCTTCCTTTGGCTTTCCCCTTCGGCTTCTCCCTTTGGCTTTCCCCTTCGGCTTCTCCCTTTGGCTTTCCCCTTCGGCTTCTCCCTTTGGCTTTCCCCTTCGGCTTCTCCCTTTGGCTTCTCCCTTTGGCTTTCCCCTTCGGCTTCTCTTTGGCTTTCCCCTTCGGCTTTCCCCTTCGGTTTCTCCCTTCGGCTTCTTCCTTTGGCTTTCCCCTTCGGCTACTCCCTTTGGCTTCTCCCTTTGGCTCCCCTTCGGCTTCCCCGGCTTTGGCTTTCCCCTTCGGCTTTTCCTTTGGCTTTCCCCTTCGGCTTCTCTTTGGCTTTCCCCTTCGGCTTCTCCCTTTGGTTTCTCCATGTGGTCGAGTTTTCCAAAGGTTAGTAAAATCTGAAGGGTCTTTTTTATTAGGAAGCTGAAAGTGTAATATAGTATTGTTTCACAAAATGTATGTAGATTGTTTATATGATTACCGTTTTTTGTTATTTCTTGCAATAAGACTTTGCTAACTGGAGTTATCAAGAATAGCCAATAATAATTATAACAAATGGAATTAAATCAAACATTTAAAAAAAAAACTAGAATTATCTTCTCACCCTTCGTCTCCTCTCATTTCTTTTCCTCTACTCACTCTCTCCTCTCCTCTGCTCACTGTTTTTTTTTCCCCTTCCCCCCTTTCTCGTTTGTCAAACCAATACTTCTATCATTTCTCACTGTAGAAAGTTCCCGAACTGCAGTTTCCATTATCAGAAAGGAAGTAATGCTTTCAAATAAACTGTTCGCGTTAATTAGTGAAGCGTAAAAACGAAAGAAAGAAAAGAAAAGCATGGAGATTTTTTTCGTGAAAGTTGCCGTAACTATTAAATCGAAGCGAAAATTCTTTATACAAATTGTTTGTTTCTCTTGTCGTCTTCTCGCGTTTTCTCTTCCCACTTTCTTTTGTCTTCTGAATCAAGCGACTCTGTAGTGGTTTTTCTAAATTATTCATTATGTTGTATAAATAAAGAAATTATTTTAAAAACGTTCCTAGCTATTCGCAGGTCACCTCGGGGTCACTGCCTTGTTCCGCCCTTCCCGCCGGCGAGATAAAGACCTTCTTTTAATGTTTTTTAAATCCCTTTTATTTTTTATCTGCTCATCTTTTAATGTGAAAATTATTTTATTTATATGTATTTTTATCTTCAGTCTAGTTTACACATTTTACAATTTTAATTATGTATAATGAGATAAAATGGAAACATGATGCTATATATAGCCGTTCTATCAGTAAATGTTAATAACGATTTTTTTAGTTCTTTTTATGTACCTTTCTATTTTAGTAAGTTGTGTCCAGGCTCCTTTTTATCATCCGTTATTTTATTTTATTTCATTGTGTCGCAAGTAAGCAGAAAACTAATGAAAGAAAACGGGGAAGCCCACTGATAAGAACCCTTTAGGATGGCTTTCGGTGTTATTTTCTTTCTTTTTAATATTTAAGCTTTTATTTCTTTTATGGTTTGGTTTTTACTGTTTCTTTTACTTTTCAATTTTCACTTTTACTTCATTTTACGGCCATATTTATCCCAGGCCCACCGTGCCTTCAGAGGGTTCTTACCGCTCGGCCCGCTCCGACACGAAAAGACCCACTGTGAATAACAGTAGTGCGGTAGTTGACTCCAGAGTCACTCCATCACTGGCAAGCATGGTTGCATTCACTACAACTCCGCTGGCAAGCAGAACGGCAGCATAAGCTACCGCGAGCAGTATTAGATAACGTGCCCAACCTTTCGAACCTTCGCGATGCGACGCCAGTAACCTAACAAGGTCATGTAACAAGTACCTCGAAGTGAATAAGGTCCGGCCTCTGAGCCCCGGCGACGCTCACAGCCCAAGGCTCTTCAGGAAGAACATGACCCTGTGCAGCGGCAGTCAAGAAAACGCCCCGGCCTCGACCCGCAAGCGGAGCCGTGTGTCCTATGGCGCATTCTCCAAAACGATTACATTTCTGGGTTAAATTATTTCAGCACTTCTTTAGGTACTCATTTTGGTTGTATTACGACTAAGCTAACGGGCTTTTATACAATATGCAAAAAAACAAGCAAATTAAAACAAGAAATTGGCGCGAAATTTGGTTTGTTGACTTTTTCAGCTAGACTCTCTTCATATACCAATTAAACATTTTTTAACGTAGTTAAACTATTGTTGACTGACCACAACAATCATTCACTCACATGCACTTACACCTTAATACTGTCCCACACATTCATAATCTCTCAAACATATATAAGGAGGTATATACGCATAAACAGTATTTGTCTGCTTTTTTCCCCTTTAATCCTTGTCACTGCCAATTTTACCATTCATTTTCCTCTCATTGTCATTTTAATTGTTAATAGTATTACAATTTACATGTTCATTTGTAGGAATAGTAACCCATTGTTAAATGACCATGTTTATGTGAAAATTGTCGCAAACCCTACTGGCACATATCAAATGTCCTTTCTATCAAATTCTTTCTTCTTGAATGACTTGCATCATATTTCAGTTCAGGTAGCTTGCATTAGAAATGAGATATGAGGGCGTAAGATATGCAGAGTTTTCAAGCAAATATTCTATGTACAGAGGTCAAGCACAAGCAACTCATATCACAATTATAGAATAAGACCACTGTGACGTTATAAAGCCAATTTCCCCTGTTACATCAGAAAAATTATTATTACTGACATTTTTGACTGCTTGTTTGCATGGCTCTGCTGTCAGGAAGCAGACCTTTCGTTGGGAATGGCTTGGATCTTACAGTAATAATGACAGACTCCTAAGATCATTCAAGATTATCTGCTAAATTCAATTGCAGTCCACCAGTAGCCATTCATCTCAAAGTAATAGGAATGGAACACCTGACAGGCAAGCAGATACACGGAGACAGGGAAATGCGTTATAGTGATTGCTTTGTTTATAGAGTGGATCGCGAAACTATCGAGGTAATTTGTAGTGATCGCAAGCAAAAAATGTTTGAGAAACTCAGCCGTAGACAACCCTTGCGTGTGTGGCTGTTTATTTACAAAGGACAGGTATTCAAGTCGGCCCCTGTGTGTTCTGGGGCGATAGCAGCAAACGAACTCTTGGAACTGAGGGCAGCTATAGTGTCCCCCAAGAGGAAGATATCAGTGATGCCCTAAAGAAGATCAGGAAAAAAAACAGAGGCAGCTATCTGCCTCTGGAAGCCATGTCCTTCAGACACCTTTGAGCGTATTCTAAAGGGACACAAAGATTCACACATAGGTATAAGTATTGTAGGGGATCCTAGGCCCTAAAAATTGGATCCTCAAGACAAATGGTTTGTCAGAGTTAAAAATTAAGATAAGCAATGCTTACGTCAGATGAAAGAATGAACAAATTCTTGTCCATATAATAAGGGGAACACCCTTTAGGTGTGCTGTCACCAAATCCCTGACCACATTTTGCTCACATTTGCTCACAAAATATACCTCGGAAATGAGTGAAGTGCCGACAACAGCATAATGTTAATTTCCCGTGATGCACATATCCAAAGGATAGGAAAGTAAACAGCCAAGAGGAACACGAATATCAACAGTGATGGTCTACCATGGCACCAGCACCAACAAGATGAAAATCCCCGTCAGCTCCAGCACCACCTTCAACACCAGCTGCAGTACCAACCCCAGATGGTGCTACACAGGTCTCTACC
>NW_020869429.1:125000-129085 GCF_003789085.1 Penaeus vannamei | reverse complement strand
GTTATTGTTAAATGCACGTGTGTGTATCTCTCGGAGAGGTTATTGTGTTTGTTATGTTTACTCATAACTTTTTGCTGAGGATAATGCTAAGTTTCCTGTACTTTTTGGACTCTGTTAAGAGTAGAATAAGTTGTTTTTATATGTTTATGGAATATAGATTGTTTTGAGGATACTCTGAAAGGTTATCCACATTATTTTTTCACCTTAAAATGAATGCTATAATTCTTACATTTTTACAAGAACAAATAAAAATTCACTCTTCTCTCAAGGATCAAACAAAGTCTTGCATGTTCCATAATACGATTTTATTTATGAATGCTCACTGTACAACAAAACGTAGCTTGTTCCATGAGACGCTTTTTCTTCGTGAATGCTTACTGTACATTTCGCTACTTCGTAAGTTCGAAATTGCATTACCATGTGTTGAATAATACAAAGGCATAAAATTCAAAGTCATCGTATTGACGGCAGAACATCATCATCACCATCATTATCCTCAACATCATCACCATCCCCATCATCATCAACAATAATATCCTCATCATCATCCATCATCATCAACCAACATCACCATCACCATCATCATCACCATCATCATCATCATTATCAACATCAACATCATTTTCATCCCCATCATCATCATCAACATTAATATCATCATCACCAACTCAACATCATCATCATCATCATTATCATCATCATCATCACCATCACCAACATCATCATCATCATCATCACCATCACCCATCATCATCATCATCATCATCCCCATCATCATCACCATCATCAACATTAATATCATCATCACCAACTCATCATCATCATCATCATCACCATCCCATCATCACCATCAACACCATCACCAACATCACCATCCCATCACCATCATCATCCCCATCATCACCATCAACACCATCACCAACATCACCATCATCATCATCATCATCCATCATCCAACCAATCACCAACATCACCATCATCATCACTGTCACCATCATCCTCATCCCCATCATCACCACTATCACGTCACCATCACGTCCACCACCATCATCACATTTCCTTCAAAATCCTCCCCCATTTTCATTGGAAAGTACGTGAAAAATCGAATAACCGGCTCGTTATAACACTCGCTGAGTCAAACAGCCCAAAATCAGGCTTAATATTCTTAAGTATGTTGGGCCTCGGTACCAAGAATATCTTTTTTATATGCTATTTGTTTTTGAATTAACTTTATGGGTTTGACTTTGAATGGAAGTCTATCAGCTGATTTTTTTTTTTCTTCTTCTTCTTCTTCTTCCCTTTATTTCTTTTCTTTTTTCTTTTTTTTTTTTGAAGTATATCAGCTGTTTTTTTTTTTTTTTTTTTTTTTTTTTTTTTTTTTTTGAGTACATAGTTGCCGATGACGATTATGGAAATGTTTTATTGGGAGCAACGGCTATGGTTGCCAGAATTAAATCAGAATCATTTGTATGTATGATATGGAATGATAAATAAAGAGAAATCATTTATTACTGTGCTTGTTTCGTGTATTTATTTGTTTATTTATTTTTCCTCCATTACTGTATTTGTGTTTTTGTTTATATACTTGATCTATAGGTTTAATGTTCAGTACTTATATATGGGTTAAGTTTACACATCGAGGAATAATCTATATTTTCTCTTCTTTCGAAAATCCTATTAAAATTCTTACATTCAAGATATTTCGTATAAGGTTTGATTTCAACCCTTCTCTTGTTACTAAAAAAAAAATAAAAAAAATAAATTACGTTTTTGAATCATAGACTGACTTTTATTTTCATTTTTTATTTATTATTATTATTATTTTATTTTTTTTTTTTTGTTTTTTTTTTTGGTTTTTGTTTTTTTTTTTTTTACTTGTTTTCCACATTTCCTTTAGATCTTTGTTCTATCATCCGTGAAGCTGAGTAGGTGACCATAGATGCATGATTATGCTATTCCACACTTATGATAATTACTATTTACACTATGATATCCAGTCCTAGTTTTCTTTGAGATTTAAAAAGAAAGAAAAAAAGTCAGGCAGTAAATGTTAGATTATTCTTTTGAATATTTTGGCAAACATGAATAATAACGAAGTCTCCTCTTCTCTCTCTCTCTCTCTCTCTCTCTCTCTCTCTCTCTCTCTCTCTCTCTCTCTCTCTCTCTCCTCTGTCTCCCTCTCTCTCTCTCCTTTTCTCTTTTCTCTCGCCCCCCCCCCCTCTATCTCTTCCTCACTCTCTCTCTCTGTCTCTGTCTCCCCCCCCCCTCTCTCTCTCTCTCTGCCTCTCTCTCTCTCTCTCTCTCTCTCTCTCTCTCTCTCTCTCTCTCTCTCTCTCTCTCTCTCTCTCTCTCTCTCTCTCTTCTCTCTCTCTCTCAATCTCTCTCTCCCTCCTTCTCTCTCTCTCTCTCTCTCTCTCTCTTCTCCTTCCCTCTTCTTCTCGCCCTCTCCGCTCTCTCCCAAACCCGTTATCTATATAACATTTTTTTTAAATGCTAGAAACGTGCCCATGTTGCAAAGAATTGTTTCTGTTGCGGGTTCTTTCCCCCTTATTCCTGTTCTTATCTTAATCTCAATCTCAACTTTGATTATCCTTATCTTTATCTCCATTTAAGTTCGCCAATGAGAGTTCTGTAGCGAGCACACAATGGTCGCTTGTAAAGGATATTTATTAGCATAGTTGAAGATCTTTGTTGCAACAATGAACAGACTGTAGCACAAAGCCCTTTTATTTTTTCACGAAGCAATGTTGCAACACCTTTACAACTTTCTGTCCATAAAACGTGTACTAAGTACTTCTGTTGTCGGAGTTGTGCAAGGAATTTCAATAGCGATTTTCCCAGCACTTTTTCTTTACGTACTTGCAGAACTTTCACCAACTCGGCATAAGTGGCAGTTTATTCTGTACCTGTGGGATTGTTTTTTAAGTTTTTGTCTTTGTTTTTTACTTATTTGGTTCTCCTTCTTTCGTTTGGTTTTCCTATTTATCCATTTTCTTCTTTTTAGGTTTTTTTCTATTTACTCATTTTCTTTTTTTCTTTCTTTTTTCTTGGGGGGGGGGTACTTTCTTATCATTCATTAATAAGTAATGTAGGTGTCTCAATATGTTATGCGTTCATTATTATTTGGCATTTATGATTATTCTTTTTTTTTGTATTTATGCTCTTTAAACACATCTTCAGGATATCCATCATAAACAAAGATAGATTTATATTTTATTTTCTCTTTAACTTTTTTATTTTCCCATACACCGCCAACCATAACAAATCGAAAAGCATCATATCATAAAAAGGAAAAATTTAATATCTTATTTTCTCTTAACTTTTTTTTATTTTCCTTGCACCGCCAACCATAACAAAACCACCAAACGCATCATATCATAAACAAAGAAAGATTTATATCTTATTTTTCTCTTAAACTTTTTGTTTTCCATGCATAACCATAAAACCCACCAAACGCATCATATCATAAACAAAGAAAGATTTATATCTTATTTCTCTTAAACTTTTTTTTTCCATCATAAAAACCCACCAAACGCATCATATCATAAACAAAGAAAGATTTATATCTTATTTCTCTTAAACTTTTTTTTTTCTTCCATAACAAACCCACAAACACATCCCCAAACAAGCACCCAAATTCCAATCTCTCTCTTTGTTTTGTTTCTACGCTCTATAAACTCATGTTCAGGATATATCTCTCTCGTAAACAAAGATAGATTTATATTTTATTTTCTCTTTAGCTTTTTGTTTGTTTGTTTCTTTGTTTTTCCACATCACTTACCACATCACTTACCACATCACTTACCACACCTCTTACCACATCACTTACCACACTTACCACACACTTACCACACCACTTACACATCACTTACCACATCACTTACCACATCACTTACACACCTCTTACCACATCACTTACCACACACTTACACACCTCTTACCACATCACTTACCACACCTCTTACCACACCACTTACCACATCACTTACCACACCTCTTACCACATCACTTACACACTCTTACCACATCACATACCACATCACTTACCACACCTTTTACCACATCACTACTACATCACTTACACA
>NW_020869429.1:110000-115000 GCF_003789085.1 Penaeus vannamei | reverse complement strand
ATCCACCAGACCACTTAGCCACAACTGACCGAGAGATCTGGCGATTCCTGATGCGATTAAGACACTTTCATACTAATTCACTTTCTAATGAACGCAAAAGTTATACGTCACCAGCTTCAAGTTCATAAGAAAGAGGAAATCGTTATTTTTCAGGATCTTGAAAGAAAGCAACAGCAAGTATCTGAAACTTGTTTAAGACGTGTTACCGAGCCTTCGGTTGTATTACATACTGCTCTGTGTACGGTTTACAAGGCGGCTTGTATGCGGAAAGGGGTACGTGCGTGCTTGTGTGTGTGTGTGTGTGTGTGTGTGTGTGTGTGTGTGTGTGTGTGTGTGTGTGTGTGTGTGTGTGTACGGCCCTTTTCCTCCCTCTGATGCATCATACCTCAGCGAGGTGGCGCAGATTAGGGAAGTCCTATGTCCAACAACGGATTTCAGAAGGCTGAAAGATATATATATATATATATATATATATATATATATATATATATATATATATATATATATATATATGTTGTGTGTGTGTGTGTGTGTGTGTGTGTGTGTGTGTGTGTGTGTGTGTGTGTGTGTGCTGTATATATGCGTGTGTGTGTGTCTGTGTGTTTCTGTGCGTGCGTGTGTGTATGTGTGTATGTGTGTGTGTGTGTGTGTGTGTGTGTGTGTGTGTGTGTGTGTGTGTGTTGTGTGTTGTGTGTGTGTGTGTGTGTGTGTGTGTGTGTGTGTGTGTGTGTGTTGTGTGTGTGTGTGTTGTGTGTGTGTGTCCTGTTTCCTCATTCCCACCTCTCAGTCTCTCATTCCTCCCCACCACCTTCTCATTGTATCTCTGCCCCACTCGCACTTCATTTTCTCCCTTTTTACCCTTCTCATTTTTCTTTCTCCATCGTTTTCTCACTCTTCCCTACCCATTTTCTGTCTCTCAAACAACTTCCTATTTTCTCTCTCTTAAATTACTTCCCAATTTTTCTCCATTTTTTTTCTATCTCTCTTACCTACTTCTAATTTTATCTGTTTCTCTTTCCAATTTATTTCCCATTTTTCTCTTTCCAACCACTTCATATTTTCTCTCTCTCTCTCTAACGTACTTCCCATTTTCTCCTTCTAGCTCACTTCCTATTTTTTTCTCTCCTTCTCATTTCCCATTTTCTCTCCCTTTAATCCATTTCCCACTTTTTCTTTCTCACCAAACTCGCTTCAACCTAATTCCCGTTTTCTCTCTCTCCAACCCGCTTCTCGTTTTCTTTCTCCCCAAACCACTTCCCGTTTTCTGTTTCTCGACCCCACTTCCCGTTTTCGATCTCTTCCCACTTTCTCTCTTACTTCCCATTTTTTTCTCCCTCTAGCCCACTTCCCGTTTTCTTTCTCTCCAACCTAATTCCCGTTTTCTCTCTCCTACTCACTTCCCGTTTTCTTTCTCCCCAGCCCACTTCCCATTTTCTGTCTCTCCAACCCGCTTCCCGTTTTCTGTCTCTCCAAAATCCCGCTTCCCGTTTTCTTTCTCCCCAGCCCACTTCCCATTTTCTGTCTCTCCAACCCGCTTCCCGTTTTCTGTCTCTCCAACCCGCTTCCCATTTTCTTTCTCCCCAAAACCCTTCCCACTTTCTCTCCCCTTCCATCCCTTCCCTTAAATTGCATTTTCGAAAGCCTGTCTTAAGATCTTTCTCCGCCAACTTCACTCTCCAACCACTGAGAGGCTGAAACTCCTAAAGCCTATTATCTGAAAGCCTATTACCTTTTTTATTGGCCTCTTTTTCGTTTTTNAGAGAGCGAGAGAGAGGAGAGATGGAGAGAGAGAGCAGTCGGAGAGAACAGAATCAAAAGACGAGATCTGAGCAGGAGAACGAGAGAGCAGAGAGAGAAGAGAAGAGAGACGATCGAGAGAGAGAATGAAGAGAGATCGACGAGAGCAGAGAGAGCCGAGAGAGAGAGATGAGAGACGAGAGAATGACCCGCAGAGGAGATCAGGAGAGAGAGAAGAGAGAGAGAAACGACCTTCCTAAACCCAATGGGAAATTCACTCTATTATCACTATTACGAATATTATGATCCTTATCAAACAATTATATCCTGGACGTGTGCTTGCATTTACAGGATCTAAATCAACACAAAGAAAAAGACAAACAGATTAACAAAAAAAAAGTTTATTTAGAGACTGTAACAAGATGGTTGAGAAACATGATGCTTAAGATTTGCATATTTAAAACTTTTTTTTTTCTTCTTAAAGCATAAACACACGCAAGCATAATGGTGCTATGTGACGAAGATCATAATAATCATGAATATTGATGATGAGAAGGAAGAAGAAAAGAACAGAAAAAAAAAAGAGAACGAGAGACAGATAGAAGAGATTTAGATTTAATTTCTTTTATTTCTACTTTGAGTCATTTTTCGATGTTATTTAAATTCCTTTTACCTTCATTTCTTCGCTTGGGGGAGTGGGTGTGGGGAGGTGGGGGTTAAGTGTCTCTACTTCATACAAGCAATAAGTGTCATAATTGTCATGGCATTAAATTCACTTTCAGAGCAAGATTATTAATTCTCGTAGTGTATTTGTATCAACATAGAGATGATTCACATAAATACAAACACAACCTTACATACGAAAAACATACATACGGGACCTCATACAAACATAAACAAACACAGAAGGAACTACTTCCATGTATCAAAAATCTCGCATCCATTCATTATGAATAATAAGGATAATAATAAGAAGAAAAGGGAGAAGAAGGAGGAGGAGAAAAATGGGAAAGGAAATCCAAAAAAGAGATGAATAATATTTATGATGATTAAAATTTTTTATTTCTAAATCACTAATCAAAGTAAAATTCTATAAGATATCTTTAGTGATTTATCTGGTTATAAATCAGTTTTCATATAATATTCTCGAGAGGAAAAAAAAGGAAAAGAAGGAAAAAAATCGTTTTGTACCCGAATTCACTCAATTCTATTAACAATACATCTTTGTTTACATAATGCGATCTAAGCCACTTTAGCCAAGTACACTGTTTTTTTCTTTCTTTTTTTTCTTCTTTTTTCTTTTCTCTCTCTCGTTTCTTGTTTTACGTTGTTAATCCCGGACAGGTTTATACACAGGGCGATATCTGTTTGTCTTCGCTGAGTATCTTATCGTCTCGAGTTACATTTTGTCGTAAGGTTCCGAAGGGAGTTGTAAGGAAAGGTCCTCCGTTGTACACGTTCTGTCTCCCTCTATCTCCTTCTCCTTCTTTTCCTCCTCTCCTCTGCCTCTCATTTTCCTCTTCTTCCCCCTCCGCCTCCTCCTCTGCCTCTCCCCTTCCTTCTTCTTCTTCTTCCTCCTCCTTTCCCGTCGATTGTCTATCACTCCTTCCCCTGGACTTACCCTTTCCTCTGCATTTCCTTTCTCCTCTTCCCTTACCACCTTACCCTGCTTCCTCTCTCTCACTCTCCCTCCTCTTTCCCGCTCCCCACCCTCCTTATCCCTCCCCTTCCCCTCTCTTCCTCCTCCCTCCCTCCTTTCCTCTCCCATCCCTCCTTCCTATCCTCCCTCCCTCCTTTCCCCTCTCCCCCTTCCCTCCTTCCCATCCCTCCCCTTCCCTCCTACCCCTCTTTCCTCCCTCCCCCTCCCTTCCCCCTCTCCCCTACCCACTTCCCCTCCCCCTCTCCCTCCCCCCCCTCCCAGTCCCCCCTCGGCCGCTCTTCAGATGCCTAAGCACTCCGGCAATTAAAGGATACACGAAGGCTCACGTTTTAAGTGTATGTTTATATTCCACGTCTGAACCACCTGTCTGAGGGCTTTGGGAGAGACCGTGCTGTGTATGCAGCCACTTAGAAATTCCTGTTCTTCGCCGGACAAGAACAGCGAGAGAGCATGGCCTCCCGTCTGTGGCATTTGAAAGGGGGGGGGGGGTTCTCGTGAATGAGAACAATTTTTGGGAAGGGGCGGAATATTTTACGTGCGGAGAAAAAAAAAAAAGTTTTGAAAGTGGGTGGGGATATTTTTGTGCGATAATTTTGGAAGTTGATATTTTTGTGCGGAGAAGAGTTGGGAAGTGGGGGAAATTATATTTTTCGTGCGAGAAGAACAATTTTGAAGAGGGGGGGGGTGATATTTTTCGCGCGGGAGAAGATTTGAAAGAGGGAGAGGAGGAAGGGTAGGTAGAGGGACAGAGGAGGGGAAGAAGGAGGGGGATGAAGGAAAGGAAGAAGGGGCGTGGACGAGGCGAAGGAGGAAAGAAAGAAAGAGGAGAGAGATGGAGAAGGATATAGATGGAGGAGAGAAGGAGAGATGACACGAAAAGGGAACTGGGATGGATGGAGGAGGATAAAAGTAGGGACGATGGCAGAAATGAAAAAGAAGGGAGATAAGAGAAAAGAAAAAGGAAAGATGGAAAAGAAGAAGAAGAAAGAGGAATATACAAACAGGACGTAACGGGAGATAGAAAAGAAAACTGAGCACGGGAAAAGGCGGAAGAGGGAAACAGGACATTAAAGAAGGGAATTGGAGGAGGGGCAAGGAGGACGAGGAGAGAGAGTACAAGGGATTTTCCCCTAAAGCTTCAGGGCGAGTGACAGAAGTCCGCCCATATCCTCCATGTGATGTATAGTGCCATATGTGCATCTGCGGGCGAGTGTGTGTGTGTATGAAGAGGTCTGCGTGTGAGAGAGTGCTATGGCATGCTATAGTATGCTAGGAATGCCGCTATGATACAGTGGATACTTGGGGTCCTTTGTATCTCAGGCGTCGTGGAATGTGTTCTCAAGGGATAGAGATAGATAGAGACAGACGGACAGATAGATAGATAGGGAGGGGGGGCATTAAAGAGAGACAGACTGGGAGCAAGAGACAGAAAGAAAAATAGAGTTGAGAGTGAGTGAGAGAGAAAGAGAGAGAGAGAGAGAGAGAGAGAGAGAGAGAGAGAGAGAAGAGAGAGAGAGAGAGAGAGAGAGAGAGAGAGAGAAGAGAGAGAGAGAAGAGAGAAGAGAGAGAGAGAGAGAGAGAGAGAGAGAGAGAGAGAGAGAGA
>NW_020869429.1:82500-85000 GCF_003789085.1 Penaeus vannamei | reverse complement strand
TGAGAACGGTGCAATTCCCAATCCCCTGTCAGACGAGCCACACGACATGCATCTGTGGCTTTGAGTGTCTCCTGCGAGATGGAATTCTGTACTGCTCTCGGGCGTACACCAATCGTATCTTGAGCTGCATCAAGCGTTTCACACTTGAAGGTATCCCACAGAAGAACAGGGTCTGTCAGACTGTCAAGCATTGTGAAACGATCAGAGATTGCCTCAGCAAACCCACGGGCACATTCCCCCTCCCTCAGCCTGTCCAAATGAAACACCCTGGGGTGATCATTTGACCGCTGGGGAGTTTTGAAGTGTACCTGAAGGGTAGCCACAACCAATCTATGATCAGTACCACAGAACTCAGCACTCCTGTACACCCTGCAATTCTGGAGGATCCTCCAACGAGTGCTAACGAGTATGTGGTCGATCTCCTTGCCTGCATTACCCGCATCACTGTACTATGTCCAGCGATGTGGGTCTGGGCGCTGGTACCAGGAGCCAGAAATCCTCAATTTCTGGGACCTAGCAAAATCCCGGAGAAGGAGGCTTTTCTCACTACCGGCATTAGCTCCTGAACCATGGGGACCGACAGACATCTCATAGCCAGCTCGATCACAGCCAGATACCGCATTGAAGTCACCCAGAACAATACGAATATCTCGCCAGGGACATCTGTCTACCACAGATGTAAGTTTGACGTAGAGCATCTCTTTCACGTCAAGTTTACAAACATCGGTAGGAGCGTACACAGCAATAAGAGACATGAAGCCAAAAGATAGCTTCAATCTCAATACCATTATTCGCTCATCAACAGGAGTAACCTCTACTACTGAGGGCTGGAGTCTGCTGGAGATGGCAATGACTACTCCCTGGAGATGGTGGGTGTCGCTGCGGCTCGACCAGTAATAGGTGTAGCCACCTACACAGGTCAAGCCGCTGCCAGGCCTCCTCACCTTCGAGAGAGCAGCCACCTCAACTCTCAGCCTCCCCAGTTCCCTCGACAGTAGAGGCAACCAATCATCCTGACGCAAAGATCGGATGTTCAAAGCCCCCACCCTTACTTCCCGCCTGAGGTTCAGCCTCTGGCAGTCACTCCGAGTGGATGCCACCTCTGCCACCCGCACCGACGCTGCCCTATATAAAAGGGGGTGGCGGGCTATGAGCCCCATCATCCACCTGTGGGGTTCCCGAGGGCTTTCCCCCACAAGCTTCACTCTGGGCTGGTGGCCACCAGAGCACAGGCGAGACGAGTAGTTCCCATTCCCAGCCTGCACTCCAGGGGCATTTCCCCTCCTCCCAGCCTTTCCGTTTATACCAAGCACTGCCGATTGGTTATATCTGGGGGTAGGAGGACTGGCAAGGCCCACCTCCCCCGAGCCTCCCATTAACCCCAGGGGGCTTGGAGGCAGGAGTTGGTACAGGGCCAGGGCGTATCCACACATCGGTGGGCCATGACCCTGAACCTCTGGGGCCTCCTGCTGCTCTGAGATCCCCTTCAGTTTAGCCTGGAACCGCAAGGTACCCAGTTTCCATGGGAGGCCACGAGGAGGCACTGCAGGGAGTCTCGATGATGGAGAGGCTATGCTCTGGCAGGGGGAGGCTTATGCAGAGCTGCTCCCTTTTTCGCACAAGGCTAGCCAGCGGTGGCAGCTGTAAGCGAGAAGGCATGCAAAAGCTCTTAACACTAACAGGAGAACAAGAGCAGACACAGAACAGGGCAGGACACCCTCCGCTTTCGGCACCTGGCTTCCGTCTTTGATCCATGCCTACCCACACCATGTCTACCACACTACTTCGTGCTGAACACTCACGCCTGTGCTACCCTCCTGACGAAGTTGCTGCCGATGCATTCTCGCACTCTACAACGCCACTTTCGCCAACCCGACTCACCTACCTCACCAAGTCTTGGTGAAGCCTCACCAACACAGCCATGATGTCACACTTCTACCCTGCATAAACGATACTTCCTAAACACACCCACGCCTTACATATAAGTTGCCTTTTCTTAACGAACATACTACTACTATATCTATATTACAAAATTTCTGTTAATTGTTTTTATACTTACAAACGAAGTTACACTCTCACTTCACTCTTCTCACCTCATTCCCCCGCCTTAACCATTCTTTAATTGTATATTGTGTTATTTGTGTTTTTCAGTATATGGTATTATTGTTGTCCTCACATTGCACAGTTTAGTGGTTTTTTTTTATTTTTCTCAGACCAAATAACCACACTTTAATTTATTCAATTATTATACTGTTTCGGTCTTCCCACGTTTATTATTCGTTTATTGTTTGCGAATTTACGTTATAGTGTCTATCTTTTTTAGATGATATTATTTGCAATTACTTCGTTATTGCTTGTGTCCTCACTACAGTCTTGAATCTAAACATACTGTTGTGTTCCTTTGAAACATCCCTTCCTTTTACTTGCCGCGGTAATCGTTCGTTTATTCACACATACATATCGATGACCTTTTTACTCACCCATTTGTGACCGCTCTGCA
>NW_020869429.1:67500-75000 GCF_003789085.1 Penaeus vannamei | reverse complement strand
TTAGCAGATTTTTAAAAATGTAGCTGGCAACGTTGAGCTTGATATATACAATACTGCAGTTAACAGTAAATTGGTAGGACAGTTTAAGTCTAGAAATGGTGTAGATTTAATTTTGTTCCAGTTTCTAAATTTTATTTTCCTTAAAATAATGATTCAGATACAAATTGAATTGATTAGGGAACAACCAATACTTTTGACTGCTGGATATTTAGTAATACATTTGGCATATAATTAAACAGATTGTCATAACTATCATTTGCTGGACCAATGAGCACTGAAGGGTTTGGGAGATGAGATGGTGCCATGCACGGGCAGAAGGGGCTGTAAGTTCTAGGCCAGATAATAGTCTCTGCCGACTCTGGTGATAACGCAGTGATGGTTTCATGAACCCAGACGTTCTAGCAGCGAACCCCGGATGCGACAGCGATGCGTCCAGGATAATTGGCAGAGAAAGAAACCTTTATTGTTTAATGTTGAATTTGGTTGGCGTTACCAAAGATGCCGTATTGACGGTACCACAGAATTCTGGTGGATCCTCCAATGAGCGGTCAATCGCCTTGGTTGCACTTTCTGCATCCCAGTATCAAATCAAGTGTTGCAGGTTGGAGTGCTGAAGAATGCCTAGAGCCAAAAATCCTCCATCTATGGGACTCCACAAAGATCCAAAGGAGGAGACTCACTCAACTCATCTTCCCCACAGCTAGATATGCCTTTGGAGCACCCAGTTGGTATCTTATTAAAGGTTATTATCTGCTGTGGAAGCAAATTAACTAACATATAATGTATTCAGTGGATTACTAAGTTGAATATTTTTATAATTTATTGTTGCATTAATTGTGGTACACATCGCTATTCAATTGAATTTAAAATCTAATGCTAGCATGAAGTGGTAAAATAAAAGAGAGGTTGAGAAATTGCTGTAGGGTCCAAGAACCTCAACTGTATAAACAAGTCCGCAAGTTACTCGCAATCAGAGAACCTCTACGGTATACCCAAGTTATCTGACAAAACAAATTACTTTATTAATCTACTGCATTTTAATTAATTGGTAAATGACTGGTGATGCAAAACACAACTAAAGTTAGAATACCATACATGGGTAGTTTTACTTTAATCATCATGAGGTTGTTCTAAAGTTAAAAACGTCAAACAATAAATAGTACTGTCAGCATTAATAATCACATAATCATTAGAATGAAATGTAATGTAATCATATAGGATTGGAACTGTAAAGCTTTAACTCACATCTTACTTCTATGGCACTGTCTGACTAGGCAAATACTTGCATTGGATGGCTCAAAATCTACTGATAAAGAGCTGTAGCTATGCTATGTGATGGTGCTGTAGGGAGGAGGAACCGGTGTAATTTGATATAAAAAACGTAAAAAAATGTCTCCACTTGGAGATGCAAACCAGACCTTTTGGGGGGGGGGGGGCAACTTTGAGACTAGTATTTATCAAATTATTATATCAAGATAATTGAATATATGCCTAAAGAGGTGCCTGATAATTTTATCTTGATAAATCCAATATTAGATTTTTTTAGCTACTCAAGTTTAACACTCCCACATGGATGCCTAATCATATTAGAAATTCATAAATTACCAATTTCATCTGAAATCATAAAGCGTTTGAATGAAATGCCGTAGAGGACGTAACAATTCGTAATGAATAAATACCTTAAGAACTAGTAATAATTATAATAATATAGATCAAGCTACTAATTCTTGCATATGATTTTCTACTATATAACTAGCCCTGTCTCTTATTTGACTGGGTGCTGTAGGTGAAGTGGAATTACAAAGCAGAGCAAGGAAAGCTCCCAAGTCAGCAGTATTATTGCTGCTCGATGATGCGCGTCTGGAATGGTCTGTTCTCCGTTCTGGATTGCAGACCTTAAGTAGAACGAGACATGTGTCGGGAAATTGGGAATGAGGGGAGCTTAGCTGGGCTCAGTCAGCGTGCCGTGAAATGTCTGGTGTCAACCAGTAGGAAATGAGTCGTGAGATGGGCTTGCTGGTGATCAATCAGGAAGAAGCTGCTGGATGTGCCATCTATCCTGGGTAATATGTAGAGAATGAATTGCCTGCATTTTATGTACAGCCAACAACAAAAGCCGTGACGCCTCGCCAGACCTGGATCGTAGAGGTCATACCCTTCTTGCCCTGAAAGCGGCCCATGTTCAAACAACCAGGACATAGTTAGGATGCTTCGAATGTGAGGAGGGAAATTAGAGAAATCAGGCAAAAAGTGCAATGACTGAAATGTATATGGAGAGAGAGAGGGATCGATTTTATTCCTATTTCCTTGTTCATTGGATAAATATATTGGACCTGCCTTAAGAAATAAGTTATCGTATATCATTTCAAAAATATTTATCATGAAATCTTATCATATTTTATTTAAATTCCATATCATATTTTCTAAATAAAAACCCATAAACAGTGTTGGAACTAACTATTCATACTAATATTCGTCAGAGGGAAATATCCTTTGTTTGCATTACCCCAGAGCTGTATATTAATGTATGGCTTTGCATTATCCTAAGCAGCTACGCTCTTACCCTACTGGTAAACTTTTTAAACGTTATTTTGAAAACAGAATAATACTCATAACAATATTTCATACGCCAGTATATTTTCTAAATGTTTACAATTATTTCATTACCAAAAATAACGAAATGAACATCTAAAAGACGAACTGGAGATATCAAAAGTAATGGGTTTCTTGAATAGTTTGAAGGGGAAACACCGATAAGGTATTGGACACCAGCCGTTAAAACGACAAATAAAGGCGTAAGAACAAGTAGAGTCAAGGCTGAGGGAATATTCCCTTAACCTTGGTGAAACTAGACTCAGCCCTTCGCTGAGTGAGTGAGCAAGCGTGAGTCAGGAAGGGGGTTCGCTGGGAAGTGCCCAATCTGCCCAAGTCTAATGACTATCACCAAATAATTTGACACTGTGACATGTTAATAGTATACGTTTCGCAGCACAAGCATCCTATATACCCCACTATCATTATAGCAATGCACCACAGCACACATTCACTGCATTTTATTTTACATCATTTATTTGCACCAATAGTTTCGGAAACAATAATAAATTAGGTTGACTGATGATACACTTTAAATTAATTTGTATCTCATACTTTTAACAGATATGATAGATATAAATACTTTCTGTAAGTATATGATTGCACGGGGCGAAGCCAAGTGGCCCATCACACTTAAGCTGACCCCAACCAAACCGTGCTTCGCGATTCATGAACGCGACTGGAGGTCGTGGTTCGTAGGAGGCATCCAAACGAAATAAAATGGAATCGATACCTAAACCTTTACACCCTATTACCCTTGAAATGTTGTGGCTAATGCCATTTATCAAAGTTTGGTAGCTCAAGACGCACTATTTGAGACGATACATTAACGCCCATAAATGTTACAGTGTGTGTGAGAAAGAGAGAGGAGGGGGGGGGGAAGGGCTGCGGGCGCTAGGCTTGATAGGAAAGGACTGAAACATAGCAGAACACTCCTTGCTTTGCCTAGCGAATCTAAATCACCCCCTTCCTTCCCCCCCCTTTCCTAACTATGTCTAGGTTGTTTGAACGTGGACCACCTTTCAGGGCAAGAAGGGTAAGATCTATCTAAGCCAGGTCCGGAGAGGCGACATCACTTTTGTTGTTGAATGTACATGCTGTCTGGCCTATTGTAGACTATGCCTCTGTCGTCCTCATTACTTCCAGCACTACATTAAAAGAAAAATTAGAGACAGTCCAAAACGAAGCAGCCTGGATCATCCTGGGTGCCCCCAGATGAACAAAGGCCCTCAACCTTCTCATAGAGGCTAACCTGCCATCCTTGGACACCTAGATCAATCTAATGTCATCGCAGTTTCTTTCTAAGGTCATACAGGCACCACAGTACACATAAATGAGACAGAAAGTATTCAGATGCCTACAGCAAGACTATCAGCTGTTTGCAGACGACTGGCTCACACACACATCCAGAGTGTTGATATGCTTTCAGCTCAAACTGCTTGCCAAGAGCAAGGACTCCCCCACCCTGACTATAGAGAATCCCCGTCGTGGGCAAAAACCTTGATCAAGTTCTCAGTCTTGAGCTTGTCAAGGAGAAAAAATTAATACTTAATGCCTGAACTAAATACTTATGCCTGAATCCACAAGCATAACTCCTCTGGGTAGTAGAACCTACTTCACGGACGGATCCATTAAACCCATAAACCACACTGTGGGTGCAGTTTCGCAACAACTGATTTCACATCAATCAGAGTCACTAACAATGCCTCCTCTATCCAAATAGAAATAGTTGCGATCATCGGAGCCCAAGCCCACACGTCCTTAAGGGAAGGACACGATGTCATACACAGACTCTAGATCAGCCAATGACTGTCTACAGCATGGCATGCCCAACGGCACCTACCAGCTGACCTCTGCCAACACCATACTACAGAGGATCCTTAATCAGGGTAAAATAATCATAAACTGGGTCCTAAGCCACATAAACGTCCATGGGAATGAGCTTGTTGACAAACTAGCCGAACAGGGCAGGGGCATGCCCCCAACTTCCATGATCGTAAGCCCATGTCAAAGGATATTGAGCCACAACGCTACGGTGCTTGCTATTCTCTTGCGGACACATAAAGAAAATACCACATGCCCACAACTAGATGCAACTCGAATGCCACAGGCATTCGAGAAGCCACTGGAACTTCCTCCAAAAATAAAAGGAATTGCCGGTCATACTGCACAGATTAAAACTAGGTTACCTATGCTATTGGGGATTTGGTCAACAGGTAATGTAACCATTGCTGTGAGCCAAATACCACCAACTTACATTACTTGCAGAATTGTGAACACTCAATTTCTGAAACAGGGACCCCCCACTAAGCAGCCGGGCTGGTGAAAAAAGGTATGCCACATACTTACGCCGTGGAAACTGGAGCGCTGGCTGGTAATGCAGCCTCCATCCAAAGTATTCAGTTCAAACAAAACAGATAAGACAACTAGAAATAGCTGCCACAGGCTGGGCCACTCCGGAGAAAAATCACGGGCGGAACTAGACTTCGCAAATCTAAATAAACTGAACTGAACCTGCTGGAGCCTCCGAGTTAGTACTATGGTAACATGTCGGCGGCCTCTCATCCAAGGGAATCGGCGGTTCGGATACCACCCATGCACGTGAAATTGTAATTGTCACTTGAAGGTTACTGCTGTTGCTTGGCACCACGGTAAGACAAGTTGCTCGAGTTTGCATTAGTCGACACAGGACAAGCTCCCCTTAAAGACAGCCTGGGCGAGGCTCAACTTTGCGTACCAGACTTCCCCTTGTGTGCATGTTGGGTAGCCATGGTTGGTTCTCTTGTCTGCTGGTCATGGCACTTGAGGCTTCCATCAACTTTTTTCTGCATCTGTGATTGGAAATGGAAATTTAACATTTCATTTTGTTTTGCTAATGTACTTCTAATTTGAAGTTATGAACACAGATATTGATGATATTCATTTTAACTTTACTTTTGATGATTTCTTAAATTAATCATATTTGTGGTCGAAATAAGTGTTTTTAATATCGATATATTCCTAACATTCTGATAACACAACATACACGTGCTCAAAGTGAATCAACATTTCATAAATGAGAACTATATAGGATCAAATACAAACGGTGGTATAGGCTGATATATTTAGTTTCAAATAAGCTGAAACTATCTTTCTCATTCCTGCAACTCGATTAACAAATAACTTTCTCTTTCCCAGCCGAGGAAGTCCGAAGTAAGAATATCTACGGCCTTTATTTCCTTCGGACAATAGGTGCAAAGGCAAAATTCGGAAATATTTCCTTAAAATTACTTTGCTTTATAAGTAGCATTTTCTTCTCGACCAACCACCTTTATCACTCGTTTTCCAAAATGCTAACCATCAGCGTCTATATTTCAGAATTCCCTATTATCCAAGTGCCCGATCCTGGCGTTCACTTCCCAAGTCTAGGAAGGCAAGTATCACTGACCGAACGTAGTCCTCGTCGGTCGCACTTGGATTTTCGAACGGCGGAAGATCCCACTGAAGCTGAAAACCGGCGTCCGAATGGAGTCCTTGAATACGAATCTACCGTACCTTATTATAGTATTTTTGTTAAAGTTCGCTCGATTTCTGAATGTGTTCGTAGAGGTTTCAGGATGATGCTGGTGGTGATAATGCTCATGGTGACTACAAATAACACTTCGGTTACACAGAAAAAAATGGAAGATGCTAAATTGGTAATTTTTAATATCTATTTTGATTAATCAAAACTGTCGTTTGCATGCGGAAGCATTTGTCTTCTCAGTTTTGACATAATAAAATAAAATAAAGCAAATATCGCAGTTTTATCCTACTTTAAGGTATAAAGAATTTGTTTGTCTGTAGGGAAGCGGAGTTGCTCGATTAGATGTATTTGAAGGCAAATTTTCTTTCTTTTTATGGGGAAATCTACTGGCATACATCACTGAAGCCAGTCTAACGCCCACTACTTCAATAAACGTCTTGTAAAGCATAGAAACAAATTTCGTCTGTGTTTCATTATCCAATTATTAAAATACATATGCCATTGCAGAAAACCTTGTGCTCTTTAATACAATAACGCAGAATTATATATCAGCAATCATAAGCTCAAAAGATTATCGACTTTTTTATGAGCTCGGGAAAGCAGTATCGGCCATGGCAATCTTAACAATAACTATGCGAAAAAAGAAAGAAAAATGAGTCGAAAGAATTCATTCAAACACAAACCAAACGTTCATCAAAATGTTTTTGCCATTAGTGGACCGCCTGGCGGACACAGGCATGAATCACACACTTCCAAGATAGTACAGCTTTCCCCGGCTTGTCTGTGCTACGTGGAAGTCCCTGGAGTGATTCTATCCGGTCTCTCCCTCCAGCTCCCGTGCCCTCTCGCCTGTCCTCGCCTGCCCTTGGAGCCCACCGCCCCGCTTCCTCTGCGCGCCCTCCCTGTCCGTCCCTCCGGCAGACGGGATTCATGAACTACGCAGTATCACCAGTAAACACAAAGTGGCCGTTAAGAAATAAAAATGTACAAGGAAGAAATAAGTTGGGAAAGTTTTGATGTGTTTGTCATATGTTTCCACTGAACGAACACTCAGATGGTACTGATGGTGATGAAACTAATACTAATAGTAATATGGAATGATAATCGTAATGCCATACATTACTACTGACTATTGCTAATACTTGTATTGTTGCTGCTAATAACAAAGATGATGATAATCATAATGATAATGATGCTGCAATGAAAATAATTATGACGGAAATTATAAAAATAATCACTGAAGGAATAGTAGCAGTGATGATAATAATAATATCAATGATAATGATGATAGTGATGATGATAATGATAACAAATATAATGTAAATGATTATTACTGTTGTCATCATTATTAACATTATAATGATGATAATGATGACTATCCTCATAATGATAATGAAAATACT
>NW_020869429.1:57500-62500 GCF_003789085.1 Penaeus vannamei | reverse complement strand
ATTCTTATTGTTTATTCCGATATATGAGTGGTACATTCTAATATTGAAGTTACTGATATGGCCGCAATAGTGTTGATGAACAAGAAAATTACTTCAATCTGTAAATTACCTCAATCTTTAGATAAAAATGTTTTCGCTAAAGAAATTGTGTGTTTTTTATTTTGGGTTAACTTAAGATAAAGTGTTCGGAAACCTTTCACCACAAAAATAGGACCCCAAGAGCCGCAGTTATGAAACTGCAATCAACTTTCAAGACAAATTGGGGGCTTGTTTCAGAAACACGAAGAAATGTGATAATTGGTTAAATAAGGAAATGCTACTTTCTGAAGCTGAGTATAGTGAAGCTGCTTCCAGCGGTAGTAGTAACGGGAGACCGACAAAGGATTTCATTGAAGTGAGCACAAGATCGGAAAGAAGGAAGACAGATGCAGTGAGGGAGGCATATAGTACAGAGGCTTAGCATTTGCAACAGAGATAAAGTTTACAAAAGATAGAAATATACAGGCTGCGAATTTGATAAAGGAAATCACAAAGGCACACAACAACTACAGGGCATGGCATGAGTCAAAGTAACAAAATGCAGGAGATTCCTCTTTCAGCTACTGAAGCTTTATCGCTAGTTGCGAGCACCAGTATGAGCAAATGAAATATACATTTCTTAGGAACCGGCATAAATCAAAACATTGTACATTATATCCACCTTACAGAATCATTTTAGAGGCAAAAATAGATTGCTATCCTGAAGCGATAGTTCCTCTTCAGTCTGTTTTAGACCATACCGCCATACGGTTATTGCTTGCCAGTATAACAGCCATTAACATAATCAATGAAAGTAATACAGATGATGATATTACACTACAATGGAATGGATGGCAGTGGCTGTCATGGTATATACAACATAAAGTATGATCATCATTTATATCATAAGATCTCAGAAAGCAATATGTTTTCCACCTTCATTTCGCCTGTCATGTTATCCTTAAAAAGTAAAGGCAAAATAGTTTGGCAAAGTGACAGTCCATCATCTGGGCTTTCCCGCCCCTGCTCACTATTGTTTAGGAAAGAAGATCCCTTACTGGTAAACCGTGAATGGTCATCCCGGCAAAATATGTCAGGTGGTAACAGGCCTTCTTCGGCATCAGTATGATATATATGTAAGGCCAAACCTTCTGAAATGGATGACTTAAATGCCATTGCTAATTAAAAAAAAAGAAAAAAAAATCACTAATACCTCTCATTTGGACTGGCCCCTCTTCATCTCCTGATCAATACCATGGTATGCCTACTTCATATTTCCGACAGAATGCCTCTAAAAATAATAGGCCGCAAAAGGTCCCGCGAACAAAGAAGTCATGCTTAAAGTTTAGATAAAGAATTCAAGCAGAATTGAAGAAACGGATTTGAATCAATGTTGACATTCCAGCACAATGGTCAGGAAACACAAATAACGGTAATACAGCCAGAAGGTATTTTGCCAACTCTGCCCTAGTTTCAAGCATTGCAGGGGTTAACGCCGAGTTGATTAAAAGACTTTCTGTGATCCTTACAGTACTGAATTCAAATTTTCATGTCAATGTGGGAAAGTTTCGTGGTTATGCTTATAAATCTGCTGAAATGTATGTAAATCTTTACTCGTGGTACAATATGCCTGCATCTGTACACGAAATGTTGATCCATGGAGCATAGGTTATTGAAAATCTTTGTATTCCAGTTGGCCAAGCCTCTGAAAAGGGGAACGAAATTAAACACAAAGATATACGATTCCATAGGCAATATCACACCCGCAAAATATTATGAATTCGAAGCACAGAAGATTTGATGAAGCATATGCTTGTAGCATCTGACGCAGTAATTGCAACTTAAAAAAAAAAAAAAAAAAAAAAAAAAAAAAAAACACCACAAGAAAAAATGTCCTCTGTCACCCGAAGTACTGGTTCTGCTTGAACCTTCACCTATTTACATGAGTGATGTCACAACAGAAATTGTTACTAGAAATACTAGTGGGGAAAGTGACAGCGATGGTGATAGTGACAGTGAAAGGGACTAACGATTGGTGCGGAATGGATGGTAGTGGCTATCATAGCATAGGATTGTGATTGCTACTATGATGGTAATACATTATAAGATTAGTTTTCAAAAAGTTTTGACCATAATGATGATAGTGATACTGATTGATAATGATAATGATAATGGTAGTGACTGACAATGACAATGATGAGAAAATGATAAAAATGATAATAATGGTAATAGTAATAATGATAATGATGGTGATAATAGTAATGATAATAATGGTGATAATAGTAATAATGATGATGGTGATAATAGTAATAATAATAATAGTAATGATAAAAAATGATAATAGTATCAATAATAATGATAATAATAATAATAATAAAATATAGAGAATGATCATAATAATAATGATGATAATATTAATGACCACAATAGTGATGATATCACTACTATTATTACTAACGATAATAATATCGATTAAAATAATACTCATGATAACAATAATTATAATAATAATGATAATAATAATAATAACAATAGTAACATTGATAATAATAATAGTAACGGCAATAATGATACTGATACTGATAATGATAATATCATTACGGAGCTAATGCCGACGGGAGCGCATAGCCGCATCCATCCTTGTACCTGCGAGGGTTCCTCATGGCAAGTCGCCAGGCAGGGACTCGGAACATCTCAAACTCCTCACGACAGGTTTGATCGAACTGCCTAAGCCACGACTACCTAGGTTGACCCACAGGCCTCCTCCACCCAGGGCTGTCTCGAACAGAGACAACCTGGTGGTCAGGATCATCCTGAGGGAAGCGAGCCAGGTGGCCGTAAAGCCTGAGTTGGCGATCACAGATTGTGCAGGTAACAGGTCCTGCGCCAGTCTCACAGTGCAACCGTTGGTTGGACACATGGTCCCGCCGACAGTACCCCATCCGGCGCAAGGACCTATTACAGAAGGCATCAAGTCCAGACTCCAAGGCGCAGGATAATGTCCAGGTTTCACTACCGTATAGCAAAACTGGCATTATCAGGGCCTTGAAGACATGTAGCTTGGTCCTTCTGCACAGGTACCGGCATCTCCAAATACTCTTGTCGAGAGAGTTCATGACCCCTACTTCCAGGCCAATCCGCCTGCTGACTTCTTGGTCTGACAGCCCAGAGTTATGAAGTACACTATCAAGGTATGTAAAGCTCTCTGTGACTTCAATGTCCTTGCCGCAAGCATGTACCGACTGAACAGGTTCTCCTAGTAAGTCCTGGATCTTGGTCTTGGTCCAGGAGACCACTTCATTACTAAATGCATCGAGAGCCACTACTAAGGATTCCAAAGACTCAGATAGAATAGCAACATCATCAGCAAAGTCAAGGTCGGTAACCTTGATATTGCCTAGAGTTGTTCCACAATGACTTTAAACAGTAGCTCTGCCCAGTATCCAGTCCATGCAAGTGCTTGACAGGCCCCCATCACACTTTACAGCACTTTCAGTACCAATATACAGGTTTGCTATTAGTCCAATAATCCTTGTTGGAATTCCTCTCAGCCTCAGGATCTCCCAAAGTGACTCCCGATGCACCGTATCGAACGCCTTCTTGAGGTCGATGTAGGCTGCAAGCAGCCCACGCCCGAACTCATGATGACGCTCTACAATGACTCGAAGCGCAAGGATACGGTCTATTGTGGACTTACCAGGAATGAATCCAGATTGCTCTGGCCTCTGATGCCTCAGTAGGTGATCTCTGATACATCTCAGAAGGATATGGGCAAGAACCTTGCCTGGTATACTGAGCAGTGTGATGCCTCGGTGGTTGCTGCAGTCCCATCGGTCCCCCTTCCCCTTCCAGAGAGGGATGACCACACCCCTCAACAGGTCAGTGGGGAACGGTACCAGACCGACAGATGGCAGCCAGAAGATGCAACCCCCGCACCATAGGTTCACCACTAGCCTTTAACAGTTCAGCTGGGATGCCGCATATACCAGCTGCTTTACCACTCTTCAGCTTGGAGATTGCCCCCTAACTTCAGTTAAGGAGGGTGGATCCTCACTGATGGGTGGGTCCGGCAACGGAATCTCGGCACTACCCGCATCCAAGTTAACTGTTGGTGGGTCAATCTGGTACAACTGCTCAAAATACTTAGCCCAACGTTCCTGCACCGCAACAGGATCTGAGATGATCTGACCACTTACTGAGCGGACTGCTGTCACCTGTGAAGAGGGCTTGGAGTTCAGCTTTCTCAGGGCTTGGTATGCAGGACGAAGGTCATTTACTAAGAAATGGCCTTCGACCTCCTCAGCAAGATTCCAAATAAACTTTTCCTTGTCCGTTCNATTGGTTAATTTCCTGCACGCAAAGCCACCCCCTCCTACTTCATTGTGCATTTATTGTTAGATAAATACACTTCTCGACGCTCTCGCAGAAACATCCTTACCCCCCCAAAAAAAAAAAAAAAAAAAAAAAAAAACAGTAATTATCTACTCCGTTCGCCGTGAGAAATTTTGCGTTGCCATTTTCGAATTCAATCCTATACATAAGACATGAATCAGAGTATAGTAGCCTCAGTCAAGAGCATAGTAGACTCAGGAAACGTGATTCAACGTGCAGTCTGGTACACATATTTCCGCAACGATGTTTAACACTGTCCCTTAAGAACCTGTAAGAATAGTCAGCCACAAACAGAAAAAAAAAAAAAAAAACAGCATTTCTTCGACTCGTTTGACAGACACCTGGTTAACACCTCGTTTTCCTCGTGGATGACCCTGCCTATCAGATTACCAACAATCTGTTTCATCCTTTTCCTGTGTGTCGCCGCCTTTACTCATTATCTTCGTGGCTTTTTATTTCCAGCACTGCAGTCTAGCTCTAGGATGTGAGCGAGAACCTGCCTGGTATACTGAGCAGTGTGATGCCTCGGTGATTGCTGCAGTTCCCATCGGTCCCCTTCCCCTTCCGGAGAGGGATGACCACGCCATCAC
>NW_020869429.1:37500-50000 GCF_003789085.1 Penaeus vannamei | reverse complement strand
ATAAGGAAAAATAAGAGGAAATGTGAAAGTAAAAAAATGTAAAGTAAGCGAAATAGGGAAGAGGAAATAAAGAAATTGCAAATAAGCCTTGGAATAAGAAGAAATAAAGGAAAATGTAAAAAAGTAAAAAAAAAATGTAAATAAGCGATTGGAGAATATAATGAAACAAAATAGATGAAAAAATGTAAATTAGTAAAAAATAAATGTAGATAAGCGCTTGGAAAATAGAATAAAACAAAATAGATGAATGTAAGTGTTTAGAAAATGGAATTAGAAGAAATAGATGAAAAATATAAATAAATGTTTGAAAAATGGAATAAGAAGAAATATAAGAGGAAATAGATGAAAATATAATAAGTATTTGGAAAATAGAATAAAACAAAATAGATGAAGAATGTAGATAAGTGTTTGGAAAATAGAATAACATTAAACGGATGAAACATTTAAATAAGCTCTTGGAAAATGGAATAAGATGAAATAGATGAAAAAATATAAATAAATAAAAGAAGGAATAAGATGGAATAAATGAAACATATAAATAAGCATATACAAATAGAATAGAATGAAATAGATTAAAAATATATATAAGCATTTAAAAAATAGAATAAAAGGAAATAGATGAATAAGTATTAAGAAATATAATAAAATAGATAATAGTCATGGAATAGAATTAAAAGATTTATTAAGATAAGAACATAACAAGATGAAATTGATTAAAATCATAAATAGATAAAATGAATAAAAACACAAATAAAAAAGAGAAAATAGAAAAAAATAGAATGAAAGAAAAAGAAAAGGAAAAAAATAAACAAAAAGTATTTTAGAAGAAGAAAAGGAAAGAAAAAAAGAAAAAGAAAGAGGAAAGAAAAGAAATATTATAAAAAAGTAAGAGAAACAAAATGAAAGAAAAAAAAAGATAAAAAGAAAATACGAAAAATAATGAATAAAAAAAATCTAAAATTGGGATTAGAAAAAACAGAAAAGAAAAACAAGAAAAAGAAAAAACGAAGGTAGACGTAATGAAAAGAGAAGAGAGAGAGAAAAAAAAAAAAAAACAGAAAAAATAGTAGATAAATGGATTCTTTTTTTAGGTGGCCTTTGTAGAGGGTGTCCATGCCTATTCTTAATAATAGTGCGGTATAATATGTCTGTCCGTAAGCCACCCGTGCGAGGAGGGAGGAGGGAGGAGGATGGATAGGGAGGGAGTGAGGGAGGGAAGGGTAGGAGGGAAGGGAGTGAGAGAGGGTAGGTAGGAGGGAGGGAGGGAGGGGAGAATGGAGTAGAGTGGGAGAGAGAGGAAGGTGGGAGAAGCAAGGGAAGGAAGCAAGGGGTAGGGGGTCTAGGATAGAGAAGAGAACGAAGAGAGAGAGAGAGAGAGTGAGAGAGAGAGAAAGAAAAAAAGACCGTGCTCGTCAAAAAAGATACCATTTGCAAGGCGAAACGACAAGGCATTCTCTCTCTCTTTTGTGAGTTTATTACGAACTGCTCTCTCATCTCTTCACTCTCTCTCTCTCCATCTCTCTCTCTCTTCTTCCTCTCTCTCTCTCTCCCTGCCTCATTCTCTCTCCAATCTCCTCTCTCTTCACTCTCCTCTCATTTCTCTTCTCTCTCTCTCTCTCTCTTCTCTCGTCTCTCCTCGTCCTCTCTCTTTCGATCATCCTCACTCTCTCCTCATACTCACCTCTCATCTTCCATCTCATCTCTCTCTCTTCTCCTATCTCTCCACATTAATCTCTTGCCTCCATTCCCTTCCCCTCCTCCTACCCCCTCTCCCCCCCTCTCTCGATCTCTCTCTGTCTCTCTCTCTTCATCCTCTCATCAATATCTCATAAATCTCTTCAAATCCTCTCTCTCCCTCTCCCTCGTCAATTTCTCGTACCTTCCTCTCTCTCTTTTCCTCCATTCCCTTCCCCTCCTAACACCTCCCTCTATCTCTCTGTCTCATCTCCAATACTTTACTCTCTCTCTCCTTCCTCTCTCTCTCTTTCGCTTCTCTCAAGTCTCTCTCCTTCTGGCCACTCGACGCCTATAACTCCCCTCAGTCGCCTTGCCTTCCCTCCTCTCTCTCTCTCTCTCTCTCTCCTCTCTCTCTCTCTCTCGTCTCCTGCTCTCTCTCTCTCTCTCTCTCATCTCCCTCTCTCTCTCTCTCCCTCTCTCCTTCCATTCAACTTCTCTCATTGCAAACATACCCTCTTCCCTCCTCCTCCACCCCCTCTCGTCTAAATCTTCTCTATTTNAAAATTAAAAAAAAAAATAAAGATAAAAAAAAAAAAAAATAAAAAAAAAATAAAAATAAAAAAAAAATAAAAAAATAATAAATATAATAAAAAAAAAAAAAAAAAAAAAAAAAATAAAAAAAATAAAAAATAAAAAAAAAAATAACATAAAAATTATAAATTAATTCATAATAAAACAAAAAAAAAAATATAAAAATAAAAAAAATATAAAAACATATAAAAACAAAAAACAAGAATTGGGAATAATTTTTAAAAATGGATAAAAACTTCCACTGTGGATTGTGGTACATAGAAAGATTCAAAATAGCACTGCGATTAAAATAAGAGCAGTAATGTGATACATCCCCTGAAGCTTCTAAATAAAAAAATAATACCATAATATAAATAAGGAGCAATATATTTCAAATTTTAATGATAATGATGATCTAATAAATGATAGCACATAGCAGAGTTAAGAATAGGATGAAACATGTTTACCATATTTAATCACCTGAGTTCAATTGATATAAATGGTAAAAAATTATTGATGATTGGATAATGATAAGGAATCAACGGGTAACGATTATAAGGCTACATGATACTCCGCAGACCGGCTCGGCCTATTCTTTCGGTCCCTCGTCGGTTTAATGACACATAGCGCTTCATAAATTACCGCGGCGTGCCCCTAAAAACTCCGCGGGGGTGATTTGGGGATGAGAATGATGTGATGGTTGATGGTGTATATTGACACGCTTGAATTGAATCACAAATGCGATAGATATATATTGTCGATTAATATTTAGAGGAGGAAAAGGGAATTAGGAGGGGGGACGGGGCGGAAATATATATAGTTAACAAGAGAATAATTAAAAAGATAAGGTATTTATAAAATAATAATATTTAAATTTTATGGGGAGAAATGATGATTTAATAACAAGACCAAACAATTAATGATGATTAATAATAAGATAAACCCCAATCTTGATACTGATCATGAATGTACCTATTCTAGTGATGATGATATCTGAAACTTTATACCGTAAAAGAAACACGAACCCCAAAATTGTTCTAATTGTGGGAAAGAGAGAGGGAGGAGAGAAGAGGACGGAAGGCGGGAGAAGACGACGGACCGGACCAGTCGCCGGGCGGAGTGCATGGGCGGTAGCTGAGCGTTATGACTCGCCGCCGTAAACGGTGCGGAGGAAGAAGGCGGGAGGAGAGGGGAGAGAGAGACGATCCGGATCGAAAGAGAGAGAGGGGAGGACCGAGCGGGAGAGTGAGAGGGAAAGAGGCGTGCCCGAGCGAGAAGGGAGCGGCGCGGAGGGAGGAGAGAGGAGAAGAGATGGGAGGAGAGGAAGGGGACGGGGGACGGAGAGAAGGGGAAACAAGGAGGAGGAGAGGAGGGAGAAGGGAGGGAGGGGGGAGAGAGAGAGAAGGAGAGGGAGAGAGTGAGAGTAGCGGAGAGAGGGGGTCGAGGAGAGGGGGACCGGAGGAGAGGGGGAGGGGAGAGGGAAGGAGGAAGAGGGAGTGGAGAGAGAGAAGAGGGGAGAACCCTTACCGCTCTCCTTAGGTTAGGAGCAATATGGAAGGATGGGCGGAGAGAGAGAGAGAATGCGAGAGGGGAAGGCGAGGAGAGGACAGGATGAGACGCAACGCAAAAGACAGAGGAGATGAGACGACCGACGAGCGAGATGTAGAAAGGAGCGGAAGGAGGAGCGCGGAAGAGCAAGAGACGTGAAAGCCCGGATGGGGAGCCGACTGTGACGAGGGGAGAGAAGATGAGAGGGAGACGAGAGAGGAAAGAGAGAGAGAGAGAGAAGAGAGAGACAGATGAGAGAAGAGAGAAGAGAGAGAGAGAGAGAGAGAGAGATTAGAGATAAATAGAGATAGATAGATAGAGAGAGAGAGAGAAGAGAGAGAGAGAGAAAGTTATAAAAGCGAGAGGGGAAAAATAATTCCGGGATCCAGGATGCAAACGAAAAAAAAAAAAAAAAAAAAAAAAAAAAAACTCCCAAGACACAACGCAAGCTTTTCGAACGCAGCCACCACGCCGAACACACACACCAGCCACCATTTCCCGCCATTCGAAGACAAAACGCAGTCATCCGAACGCAACGACCGCACCGAACACACGAGCCGCTCTGTCAAAGACCCCTAAAAATAATAATAAAAGAAAAAGAGAGAGGGAAAAAAAAGTTGTAGTAATTAGTTTCCTGGTGTCTCTCGCCGCTGACAAGTATTTCAGACTTTTTGTTCCTTCGGGCGGGATTTAATATCGTTTAATGCCATTTGAAAAGTTTCTTAGATTTTTTTTTTTCCTTTTTTTTAGAGGGGGGGCGGCGGGGGGGGGGTCCTCAGGTTTGAGAGATGTGAGTTTCTTTCTCTCTGTTTTTGGTTCTCAGGATTATTGCTGTTATAATGATAAGATAAATGATGATCTTTATCGATGTTATTATTATTATTATTATATTATTTATTATTATTATATATTATTATTATTATATTATTATTATTATTATCTATTATTATTATTATTATTATTATTATTATTATTATTAATTATATTATATAATTATTATCTTATTAATCATTATCTTATCATATGCTGAATGATGATTTTCGTTTTTCATCTTCATTATCATCACATTAATCATCATGAATTATAATCATCATTCATCATCATCATAATGCTTTTACTATTATTGCTGTTAATGTTGTTGTTGCTATTGTCATCATTATCATGCTCATCGTCAATAAAGAAGATCATCATCATTATTATCAGCACATTATCATCATCCTTAACATCTTCATTATTATCATTTCTATTATTGTTGTTTTCTATTGTTATTCCTTCGTTGTCGTTGCAATTGTCATCTCTCCATCTTTTCCTCCATCATCATCATTGCACTTATAATTCTATCTTCTGAATTTATCCCGAATTTAATCATGTTTATTCACCGAATCAATTTGAAAAATACACAGTAAAAAAAAAAAAAAAAAAAAAAAAAAAGCAAGAAGATACATGGAAAGGATATTTAAAAGTCAAATACCTTACCTTCTCATTTGCATATTCTGAACGTAAAAGAAAAATTACTATCCGACACCTAATTTGCGTTATAGCCCTACGGCGATTTGTTAAGTAATAATGGAAAAGGAAGAACGAAAAAGGTTCTGGTATTCATTTTCGTATTGTGGATTTGATATGTTTGTTGGTATTGGTATTTAGGGTCTTGTGTCTGTCTGTCTGTCTGTCTGTCTGTCTCTGTCTGTCTTCTGTCTCTCTCTCTTCTCTCTCGCTCTCTCTCCTCTCTTCTCTCTCTTTTGATTTCGGCTATGTGCGCGCGCGCCTCATTCTGTGTGTGTGTGTATGTATGTATATATATATATATATATATATATATATATAATATATATATATATATATATATATATTATATATATATATATATATATATATATATTATATATACATTAGATTAGATAGATATAGATATAATAGATAAATATATAGATAGAAGTAGATAGATAGATATGTACACAATTCATTGCGCTGTCGTACCTTTATCACGACCCATTACTTCCTCCCTTATTCCTCCTGCTCGCTTCTCCCCCCGCCAGCCCCGACCTTCGGCTTCGGGCCGCCCAGGGCCCCGACCGGGAGGGCCGCCTAGGGAAGGGAGGGGAACCCCCTTTATATTTATTTCAGGGTGTTCAGACCGGAGGGCCCTTTGAACCCCCCCCCCACCCCGATTTGGCTCCCCGTCCCTTCTGGTCTGGTTCGGCTTCGAAGCGGTCGTTACCGGTCGTCGTCCACCGCGGGTTGTGTTATTTTTGTGTGTCATACCGCCTTAGTACTCTACTGGTTTTACAAGCTCAGCAGCACTTGACTGATGGATTTCCATCGCGCGTGCACCCTTCACCGGGGCTCTCGATGACCTCCGGAGTCGTCCTTAGCTGGTCCTCCACATGTTCTCCTTCCGCACCCACCTCATCGTGATTTTCTGGGTTCCCATCCCATTCGTCCCAATATTGATCCTAAATTATTCTACCCCTATAACGGTCCTAGACAGTCTTGCATTCCTCCGTCTCCTCGTCTACCCGAACTAATATATTATCACACCTGTGTGTGTTTGGTGTGTTCCCCCGTGTCCTGTCCACACCCCTCTGGTGTGTTTGTGTTTGTGTGTGTGTGGTTTGGGTGTGTTTTGTTGTGTCATATGTGTTTGTTTGTTTGTCTGTTTGTTTGTGTGCGTGTGTCTCCATCGTGCTGGTGAATTGGGTGTTGTGCTGTCAAGCAGGTTAGCACCCACGTGTGGTGCTCATTTGCCTATGAGGCTATGTAACCACCCAGTTCCGCCACCTCTGCGCCGATGTGCTTGTGATTCTTTGTGTGGTGTAAATAAGGTTGTTTGTTAGTTTGCTGTTTGTGTCGGTCACCCGTGACCTGAGCCCGAGACCCACTGCAAGGACGGTGAACTTTCAATTAAGGATCTCGCCCACACGTTGGCCTGTTCGCACCGCTTTCCATCCAGTGTATCTAATTCGCCTGAAACCGTCTCCTCTGGTGGTGTGTCGCCGCAGCCCACCCGTTCCCTACCCCGGCCATCAGTGTTGTATTGTTGCCGTGTGATTTGTTTGTTTTGTATGATCGTGTTGTGTGTTGTCTGTCGTTTGTGTTTGTGTTGTTGTGTGAATGTTCACTGTCTGTGTGTGTGGTGTGTGTTATTTTTGTTGCCGGCCGTATCTGTGCCTTTTGTGTGGGATAATTGTGGTGACCGACGTGTGTTTTGTTTGGTGGTTTGTCCCTGTGAATGAGTGTTTGTGTGGTTTGTGTAGAAGTGTGTGTTTGTGTGTGTGTTTGTGCTGCCATTTGTGGTGTGTTGTGGTTGTGTGTTGAGTGTGTGAATGGTTGTGTGTTTGTGTGTATGTGTGTGTGTGTGTTTTTCTGTTGTGTGGTGTGTAGTGTGTGTTGTGTTTGTGTGTATGTGTTGTTGTGTGTGTGCTTGTGGTGCGTCTTCTGGTGTGTGTGTGCATATGTTTGTTGCATGTACTGAATTCAAAACCTGAACACGAACCAGACCTCCTTCAGCCTCATCTCCGTCGCAAGTCAAAGCTCCTTAGAAGAAAGCCGCACCAAGGAAAGCTCTTCTCGGAACCCTCGCTCGTCTGAACTTCAAGCTGAATCTGAAGAAGCAGGGAAGTTATTAACAGCAGCCAAGCCTATCACTCGCTGTGACGTCAGCGAATCTTTCCTGGAATTCAAATTATTTTGATTGCGTACATTATATTTGATTTTTTACCTATTCCTTTTCCTGTTCCTGAGAGTAAAAGGAGATTGCATATGGTATCAAATTCAATGTTTAATGTCGATTATGTATTGATATAGAAGTCTTAAAAGAAGGGGGTCAGCTTCTTTTAAATTTTGTATGTGCATTTTAAGACGTTGATTGACAGGGATACATGTTTTTCCATAAGAAATTTCTGACAAAGTCACAAATTTTTGAAAGAGTATTATTATATTAGTTTCGTACATGACGCTCCAGCCTTTTAAAGGATAAAGGGCCTAAATCGCATGCATCATGCTCTCTCTCCTCTCTCTCTCTTCTCTCTCTCTCTCTCTCTCTCTTCTCTTCTCTCTCTCTCTCTCTCTCTCTCTCTCTCTCTTGCTCTCTCTGTCTCTGTCTCTGCTTGTCTCTGTCCTGTCTGTGTCTCTCCCTCTCCATCCCTCTCTCCCTCTCTCTCTCTCTCTATCTATCTCTATCTATCTCTCTCTCTCTCTCTCTCTCTCTCTCGCTGTCTCTCTCTCTCTCTCTCTCTCTCTCTCTCTCTCTCTCTCTCTCTCTCTCTTCTCTCTCTCTCTCTCTCTCTCTCTCTCTCTCTCTCTCTCTCTCTCGCTCTCTCTCTCCCATCTCTCTCTCTCTCTCTCTCTCTTCTCTCTCTCTCTCTCTCTCTCTCTCTCTCTCTCTCTCTCTCTCTCTCTCTCTTTCTCGTTAAGAAAGGATGTAGGATATATCTCTTGGCAGGATATTTTTCTCAGCCCGGCTCGTAAGGTAAGACCGAGTGACGCCTAAATCCGGTCTTTCACACGGTCCTTCATCTGCTGCTTATGACCGCTCTCTTCTGTCTCTGTCTGTTTGTCTCTCTGTCTCTGTCCTCTCCTTTCCTCTGCTCCTCCTCACCCACGCTTTGCTAGTTCGCGTTACCTCCTCTCTCTCTCTTTCTTTCTCTCTCTCTCCTCTCTCTCCTCTCTCTCTCTCTCTCTCTCTCTCTCTCTCTCTACTCTTCCTCTCTCGCTCTCTCTCTCTCTCTTCTCTCTCTCTCTCTCTCTTCTCTCAACACACACACATTGATACAGAGACAGACAGAAAGGTACATATTATCCTCTCTTTCTTCTTCCTTGGGCGTTCCTTCCAATTACTTTTTTTCCCCTGGCTTTTTCTCTATATAATTTATCTTTTTTTTTCTTTTTTTTTCTGAATCTACCGAAATTCGATTTTCTCTCTTCTTCTTCCTCAGTATCACGGTTATTCCATTTCTGTCGCGTCCTACATTCCAGATTCCCTGCTGTTCTCTCGCTCCTTTGAAAAGCAGGATGTGTGTAACTTGTATTCGACTGCCTTATAAAAGGTGGTTATTCCTTGTGTGAAAATGTTATGATACACTTGGCTCTTGATAACTGACAATGGTCATTGTGGTAGTTTTTTGATGATCAAGCTGGAGGCGTTGCAATATTTCTTTTTTTATTTGCCATTTCCTTCACACTCTCTTCTGCAACACGAACCAGACACAATACACTACAGAGTCCTGTGTACTCTCGCTCCTTCGACCAACAGTATGTATCAACAAATTGTATATACAAAAGTTTTTACCGCGTTCCATGTTATTTCAAAAGATGTTAGTGTGTATCCCTCATATAAAGAATCCCTTTTGATGGTTTTACAGCTTTTAAACTATTTGCTTATTAAGTCCTTCACTAACTGCTTATATGTATTCCTGCTATGAAATATTTGAGATAAGTAAATAAAATTAAAGAGGTCAGATTGTTTAATCAAATGGCAGGAAGTATGGTATTTGTATTATGTAATACTTTCTTTTTTAAATTGAGTTATGTATCTATATATCTATTAATTCATCTATCTATCTATCAGTTTATATCTCTCTCTCTATCAGGTCAGGCTATCTACCTCTTTATCTATCTATCAGTTTGTCAATCTATCGTTCTGTGTATCTATCAGTGTATCAATCTATCTATTCATATAACTATCAATCTCTTTCTCTCAATCTCTCTATTTATGTCTATTCAGCTACAATATTTATCTCCATATTTTAATTACACAATCTGATCTAAAAACGCGAATTTTGCGACGAAAATCAATAGCACAAGGAACTTCGAGAATTGTTTGTCAGCCTTATAAACAACTATTTTTTTACTCTAAAGAAAATTTCCTCTTGGGTCTGAATTCTGTCGGTTTCTTTGCGGTGGAGTTGTGGTTGTGAATGTGGCTGCTGGCGGTTGTTGATGGGGCCTATTGCGCTGGTTAATGAGGGTCGTTTTAGTGGACGTTTTGGGCTATTCATTGTCATTCGGAAAGCTTAAATGACTCTCAGGTAAATAAATATACTGGGACATATGTGGCTTGGATGTGTATTGAGATATTAGAGAAATAGAAAGTTGTCTGTGTTATGCTATTACACATATAATATCATATGTGTAGATAGCATTAATGGTATTATTAAGGATGCAAATGACTTGTGAAAACAACGGAATCAGTGATTATGAAACTAAAGTAGTTAAATATCATAATAATTCAGTCATGATCATATTATTATTACTGATATTGTTATCGAGTTCAGTTAATACTCTCTCTTTCATTTCCATTGTTATCATATTGTCATTTATTACCACAATCAATATCAATGAAAAGAAAATAGTCATGAATGAAATCTTAATATTATATAAGAATTACTATCACCGTATTTCAAAAACACAATCTTATTGCTGCATCTCCTGTCATCATTCTCTCGCTGTATTTTCTTCTCCCAGCGTCGCGCTCCAATAACTGCAATATTCCTTTCTCTCTTTCTCTTCCTCCTCCCATTCTTCTTATCATTCTCCATTTCTCTTTCCTCTGCTTCAGTTCTTGCTTCTTGTCTCACTTATTTTCCTTCATCTCCGGCATGTGACTTAAGGCTCTCACTGTCTGTTTGTTTCATGTAATTGGCGGCCGAATTGTGTATATCTGGACAAAGGTGTGTGTGTGTGTGTGTGTGTGTGTGTGTGTGTGTGTGTGTGTGTGTGTGGTGTGTGTTTATGTTTGTCTGTGTGTTTGTGTGTGTTGTACGGTGTGTGTGTTTCTTTACACTCTGTCCTGAGTTTTTATCAGTATATATCATATTTAAAATGTTTTTCTTTACGAATGACCCTTGTATATGTATTATTGAGTTCTGTCTATTACTCTTATCATTTATTTACTTTTTTTTTGTTGAAGTTAGGTGTTCCTGTTTGCAAGAAAAGAAAAGAAGAGAGAGAGAGAGAGAGAAGAGAGAGAGAGAGAGAGAGAGAGAGAGAGAGAGAGAGAGAGAGAGAGAGAGAGAGAGAGAGAGAGAGAGAGAGGAGGAAGATAGAGATAGATAGGATAGATAGAGGAGGATAGAAGGGATAGAGAGAGAGAGAGAGAGAGAGAGAGAGAGAGAGAGAGAGAGAGAGGCGAGGAAAGCTATTTGATTTTTACCTAATTCCTTTTCTTATTCTGAGTAAAAAGGATTAACCAAGTAGCCTAGATACATAACTAGAAGCAAAAAGATTTCAGATTTTTAAACATTAGACTGAAATCATCACCTGGCAATATGCTGTGTTCAGAGGATATATATGAATCTTGTTTAGCATTCTTTCTAACATTCAAAAACTCATCTTTAGGTTCATTTTTTTTTTCTTTTTTCTTTTTATTTGATCTTATAAATTATGGAAAACGTGTTTAGTTGTCATTCCTTATGCATCTCTACTCAAAATATAACTCGAAAGTAGGAAGTGAAAAAACAGAATAAAGATAAGATAAGAATGAATAGAGTTATGGAGTATCGCAAACGAGTCTCAATAAACACACTCATTTAGCTCCTTACAGGCGGGGCCCGTAATTGTACGTGCGCATCCAGCTGCCACTTATTCATCCATGACATATTCATCCATGTGTGTGTGTGTGTGTGTGTGTCTGTGTGTGTGTGTATGTGTGCTTGTGTGTGTGTGTGTGTGTGGTGTTGTGTGTGTGTGTGTGTGCGTGTGTGTGTGTGTGTAAATACCCCTGCCTAGGGATGCTGCACCGCTTCAAATAGCCTGAGAGGAGTTAATACTAATGTTTCCAATATCATTATTATTGCTGGCAATACTTTTGGTCATTATCATTTCAATTTATAAAAGTTTCGGCAATCGACGAGGCATATTATTCAAATATTGTTTCAAAAAATGCATAAAATAATATGGTTTACAAATAGAGAGAATTTAGCTTTTTCTATATCGGCAGCTGTTGCTAACGTAAAAACGATCATGAGTTTTCATCGTATGTATTGGTATCATTAAGATTATATTGAACAGTTTATATAATTTCATTTGTCTTCCTTCTTCCTTTTTTTCTGTCACACAGTATTAATTTCCCCTTTTATGATTGCTAACTTTTTTTTTCCTTTTTTGTCCTTTTAATCCTGTTTTTTTTTTCTTTTTTTGTTGTTTTTTTTTTTTTTTTTTTTATTCCCCCTGTAAACAGTCGTCCATTTTTATTAAAGCAAGCTCTTCTCGTTCCCTCCTCACACTCCCTCCCCCGTTCCTCCCTCCATTTCCCTCCCACTCTCTCTCTCGTTCCCTCCACCACGCTCCCTCCCCCGTTCCTCCCTCCATTTCCCTCCCACTCTCCCTCACGTGTTCCTCCCTCCATTTCCCTCCCACTCTCTCCCTCCCTCGTTCCTCCGCCACACTCCAGCCACCACAACACTCGACGCTTCCTCTCTCTCTCTCTCTCTCTCTCTCTAGCTCTTCCGAATGACATTATATATCGACCACAGCGAATCACATATTGGAGTAGTTGCCGCGTGCCGACCAATTTCAACTAATGTGTGTATCTATCTAGGACGATAGCATGTTATATGTATTGGTATAGATTCTTCACTGCGCGTGTGTTTCTATGTTCAGCTGTATTTTCTTTGTCTATTTCTATCGATGCATATCTTTATATGTATTTGTTTGTTTTTCTGTTTACACCTACCTGTCTATCTTTTTGTTTATTTGTCTGTCCG
>NW_020869429.1:25000-30000 GCF_003789085.1 Penaeus vannamei | reverse complement strand
GGGAACAGGAGGGAAATATCCACACGAGGCCTCGCACGGGCAAATACCAGATCTGCCTCTGGAGGAATAATATCATATACCCTTCCGCCTACCAAGAAAATGCCTTTCGGAGCTTAGCCGGCTTCAGCCCCTACTTCCAACTCCACTACAACGCGCAGTCCGGCCAGTCTCCTGCCAAGGGAAGGCACTCGCCACTCGACCCGAGTCTCAGCAACTTCACGTTCTATCTCTCCGATAAAAGAGAATGAGCGGGGAATGTGCCGGTCAAGAGAAAGACAAATTTGCGATTCGGAGAAAGTATGTTCGATCTATAAACTATAAACATGTGAGATAGATTACTTATAATCGGCAACTAGGTAGGGAACTTCCTTATACAAAGCCCTCACTACATTTTCGTTAATCTTTTGTTTTTCATGACCCTTACTTCATAACTGTATACAAATAAAATACTTATTTGGTACAAAACTTTTTTTAATACCTTTCCGAATTCTGAAGATATTACAAAAATGTATGTGACAAAAGCTGTATGTTAAAAAGAAGTGTATGAAAAGGACTGGTAATATACCTGTGTTTTGAGATGTATGTGTATAGATTCCTATTATAAAGCTTACTGAAATTCCACCGAAGATGTGAACGTACCCCATACATATATAACAAGAGTATACACATTTCCTATAACAAACCGCCCAGACGCTAAACACTAAAATAACCTTGATATCGCAGTGATCTAACCCCCCGTCAAAAAAAAAGAAAAAAATCGACGGCAAGTATATACAGTACAATTCGGAAAATTTCCAAAAAACAAACAAACAAAATAATCAAACAGAAAAAAATAGACACTAACCCAAGGCTTTTTCTCTTACAGATGTTTGCGGGAAGTCCCTGTGTGTTCGGGGTGCTCCTTCTGGCTTGTGTATTTCAGTCCACAGTCGCCCAGGAGTCGTCTGCCGCTAAGCCAATGGTGTGGAAGTGGTCCAAGGCCAGTAAGTTTACCAATATCATATGTATTTCAAGAATCGCGATATGTTTATCTACATTGGCTATCTGTGTATTTATTATTTGCTTATCTATCTATCTAATCTATCTACTACCTATCTATCTATACTATCTTTTTATCTACCTATCTATATATCTATCTACCTATCTACCTATCCATATATCTATCTATCTATATATCTATATATCCATCTATATCCATATATCTATCTACCTATCTCTCCTTCTATCTATCTACCCGCGTATCTATCCCGTTTTCTTATCGTTATCCACACGGTAGAGAGCTTTGTCAATCTTAACTCCTCTGTTTCCCAGCCAAGATAGAGGTATCCCACGTGAAGTTCCAAACGGGCGACTTTGACACGATCGACAGTTACTTGGACAACGAAGCCGAGTTTCCGGACCTTACGCAAGTAGGTGAAAGACTTCATGTTGTTTTGTTTCTGTTTGGAAAGGAAGAGGAAGAGGAAGAGAGGAAGAGGAAGGAAGAGGAAGAAAGGAAGAAGAAGAAAGAAGAAGAAGAAGAAGAAGAAGAAGAAGAGAGAAGAAGAAGAGAAGAAAGAAGAAGAAGAGAAGAAGAAGAAGAAGAAGAAGAAGAAGAAGAAAAGATAGAAAAAGAAAGAAAAAAAAAAGAAAAGAAAAGAAAAAAGAAGAAGAAGAATGGGAAGGAGAAGGAAGAAAAGAAAGGAGAAAGGAGAAGGAGAAGGAGAAGAAGAAGAAGAAGAAAGAAAAGAGAGTGAATTTCTTCTTTTACATATGGCTTAAATTTATCATAGGTGGATTTTTTCCCTTGCAAGAAGTAGAAGGAAAACTTGAATTTCTCATTATATATGCAAAATGAATATGCAAATTGTAATCTTTTATATGAAAAAGATAGAAATACCTCCGACATTAATGCGTGTATACTGGATTTCGGAGTTTCCTGTTCCATAATTTTTTTCTGCTATCGAATCTTGTACTTGGAATTTTGTTCTTAATTTCCTAGATAGATATACACGGTCAGCGACAACTCATCTCTGCTTACGGGGTGAATACTGCATTAAAAATCATATCAAGGATAAATCATATATATATATATATATATATATTATATATATTATATATATATAATATAAATCATCATCGCGTAAATAGATATATTCGTGCCACCATCATATTGGTTGATTTTAAGAATTTATTTTAAAAATAGAATCCGACTAAGAAGAATTTTCCCAAAATTTTAGGTATAAAGATTTGATATGATAGATTTGGAAATAAAGATAACCAAATCATAATGACGACGATAATATTTGTGATGATGAGGAGAAGGATAATAAGAATAATGATTATCATAAATGATCAATAGTAACATCATGGACAATGATAATGACAAAACTAATAATGATAGTAGCGATAACTGTAGTAATGAAATTTCATTTTTCCCACTACAATCGCTCAACACCGACGCAGTTTACACTCTGCGTTCACATCAAGTACCTCCACGTGGCCGAAAATAACACTCTCCTTAGTTACTACGCCGATGGAAGAGACAACGAACTCACCATCTTCACTAGTAAGTCTTTTGTCTGTTTTTGTAATGTAGACGATTGTTTTTATTTATTTATTTATTTTTATTTATTTATTTATTTATCTATTTTATCTATGCGTTTTGTTGAATTGGTTTGGTCAGATTCGGGGAAATAGAGCATATACATTAAAGAGGATGTTGTTGAATTGGTGCTCCAAATGTGAAAGATTATCCGTCTACGCATATACATTAATGTGTGTGCGCGTACAAATACAGCGGTCTTTAAGCTCCGTTGGAAAATTCGGAATACTTCTGTGCGCTGTAAAGACTACGCTCTAATAGAATGGTTTGTAGAGTTGCGGTGCCGCTCAAAACATTAACCCACGAGATTTTTTTTTTTTTGCGTGTTTTATTTATTTATTTATTATTTTATTTTTTGGTTAAACACATTTGCTGTCTTTTCATGTGCTAGTATTTTAGCAGACTTTTTTGTTTATCTTATATATTGCATAATTTCCGTTCATAGTTCAGCAGCTAGGCTTACATGTTAAGAATCATGCTTGTTTACATTAAGCATCCTTTGCTAAGCTAATTATTCTATAAAATACAAACTTAGAGGTGTCCATTAGCATTCCCTTGATCTTAAAAGTCCATATGACAAAATCCAAATTGGAAAATATTCCTTACTATTCTATATCAACGCGTCGTGTGCTAGGTTTCCTATCTCTGGGTACTGTAGCGTTCCAGTGAAATTGTGCTCTTCGTTGCGCTATCAGCTGACTAACTGAACGGAAAGCGGTTCTTTGTAGATGTACATGTAATTGTTTTTTTCTGTATGAGAACATATACTGTATTGTTATATCCCACGTGTTCGACATCTAAAAGTACGAACGCATCTGCAGATTCGCTGGACGCTGAGACACTACAGTTGTTTTGCTGCGGAAACCGTGTGAGGAATTACATGCACTACCCCATCCGTTTGTACACCTGGGAGCACCTTTGCATCTCCGTCAACCTGAGGAAGAAACTCATCACACTCGTCTTGAACAATGACGTAAGTAGATCATGGTTAAGGACTTAAATGTTTCCGTTCGAGAGACAGTGTAGGTGGAAAAAATAATGGGGGCTAAATTGAAGGCGACTAAATTTTTGTTTGTTGATAGCAGATGACTTTATTTTTATCGATATCAGTGAATGAGTTGATTTGTAGTGATATCACTTATTGACTTTATCTATTGCGATGTTAATAGCTGAGTTCATTTGTAATGATATCAATATATTGCTTCACTTATAGCAATACCAATAGAAGAGTTGATTTATTGAGACGAAATAAACGCCATACGTTGTTTTTTCTTTGTGTGTCGCATTTTCGAAACGTCCGCGAGACCCGTAAATCCATGTAAAATGCATTTTTCCTGCTGAGTATATTAATCTGTAAAAGTAACCCTCGTTGCGCCGTCCTCAGGTCAAAGAATATGAGGTCCATGAAATCGAGGTCCAAGGACAAGAGACGGAGCCGCTGATCGTCCGGGGCGGAGGTCGCCTGGTGCTGGGTCAGGACCTGGACTCCGAGGACGGGGGCTTCAGCATCGAGCAGGTCCTCTCGTGCGAGATCGCCGACTTCGCCATCTACAACACGATCCTGACGATGGACGAGATCCGCAGCTTCATGGCGTGCAGGAACCGCATCCCTTACGAGCCGATCATCTACGTGGACCAGGCGATGACGACGCTCCGGGCGGTCGGGGAGACGGAGATAACCACGATCCTCGAGGAGAAGATTTGCGCTAAGAGCTCGGGCTACAATTTGCTGTTTCCGGAGAGGGTTGGCTTCACGGAGAGCGTGTCTTGGTGCGAGATGCTGAAGGGGACGCTGGTGCTTCCGGCTAATAAGAAGGAAAACGAAGAGATCTATGACAAGTTCTTCCCCTTCAGAGACGTGTGCACAGACAGCTGGCGCACATTCTACTACTTCGGCACGACCAGGAATGTGACGACCGACAAATGGTTTAATTACCGAGACGGAAGCCCTATCCTTTGGGAGAACTTCGACGTCCAGTGGAACATGATGTCCAGTGATTACGAGTGCGCTGGCGTCGGAAACCATCTCTTCATGTACACGTGGTTTGCCATCCCCTGTGCGAGCTCCATGTGTTCAGCCTGCAACTTCACGGCGGCTCCGAAGCTGCGCATCCGAGGTCTATGTGAGACGTCGATACTGGATCGCTCCTATTACTTAAACGACTACTATAACCGGAGGCCTTTGTTCGACGGCGAGACGCACAGCCGGATACAGTGGTCGAACCGGTCGTGGGAGCTGACGAGTCGTCGGCACAGAGACCTGTCCGCTCAAATGATAACCAAGAATCCCAAACTGTATCCTCTTGGACTGCAGACGTGGATCATCAGTGGAGATAAATGCACTCAGGATACAGTAAGCGATCACAGCATTTTCATTATAATCTAATTATTTTTAGCAATTGGAAACGATACATTT
>NW_020869429.1:5000-7500 GCF_003789085.1 Penaeus vannamei | reverse complement strand
TTACTGCTCCAGATTCTCCCGGGATGAAGTGAAGGCAGGCATGCGCGTCCAAAGGTGTGCTTAGAATTGCGTTTATTCATTATTTTGTTAATTTGAGCTTACATCTCTAATACAATTTACACCTTTGCTTTAATGCACTTCGATCATGTGAAAGACTACGTTAACAGGAATATATTGATGCTCGTGTTATGGATTAAGGTTTAGATTGACACTGTTTGCTGAGCTGTAATTATTCTGGCATTATCGTCATCTTTCTTAAGGAATACCATATTATCATTAGTGTGATGATGATGGTTGTGGTGCTGGTAGTGGTGGTGAGGATGATAATTATGAGGATTTTGATTACAAAGACATAATGATGTGATTATGATTATAGGAGTATTACCAATGGTGATAATGATAATAATGACAATAATAATGATAATAATAATAATCGTAATAATAATAATAATAATAACAATACAACTACTACTACCAATACTACTAGTAATATTAATAATAACTATAAAATTGATAATGATTGTACTACTATTACTGATAATAATAATAATGATAGTAATAAAAATTGTAATAATGATAATAATGATAATGGTCATGATTATGGTTACGATAATGCTATTAATAATGATAATAATGACACTGATAATAATAATTACCATATTGATAATGATAACCATAATAATGTTAATAATGCTATTGCTACTACCACTACTACCACCCTCAATGCTATTACAACTACTACTACTGCTGTTACAATCAATTCACGATAATGTATCCTCATCACCATATTCGTCATCATTATCACCATTTGAATTTTACTTCCTTTCTCAAGACGACAGGTACAGCGGCAGCAACAACACCCTTGTGATGGAGACAGAATCTACACTGGAATTTACGTGTCAGTTTCAGTTGCAAATGTACCCAGTCGACCGGCAGAACTGTTTCCTTCTCTTCACTCTACCGGGTCTTAGCAAGGACTTTGGTCTCTTGATAAAAGTAATTATATTGTTCTCTCTCTCTCTCTCTCTCTCTCTCTCTCTCTCTCTCTCTCTCTCTCTCTCTCTCTCTCTCTCTCTCTCTCTGTATATATATATATATATATATATATATATATATATATATATATATATATATATATTATATATATATATATATACATATATGTACATGTGTGTGTGTGTGTGTGTGTGTGTGTGTGTGTGTGTGTGTGTGTGTGTGTGTGTGTGTGTGTGTGTGTGTGTGTGTGTGTTGTGTGTGTGTGTGTGTGTGTGTTGTGTGTTTGTTGTAAGTAAACTTTTTTTCCTTCATTCAACGAGGTGAAGATGTACTTGAGATATTGGTGATGACTGGGCGAGTGCAAATGCCTTAATATCAGAACTGTAATTCAATGAATTATCATCGCCAACCTTTTGATTGTTATTTAATAATCACCAGTCTGTTTACCATCGAAATAAAATATAAAGGTCTCTAATCTCTTTAGCCTGTCACCAGTCAGCACTATCATGTGAAATAACCACATCACCAATCTATCACTAATTGCCATTTATCACTACTTTGTCAGTGTATCACCTTTTAAAGAATGGAATATAATGCGAATTATGTATCATGACAAAATAGTAGACTTCAGTGATACCCTATAATCATTACACACATGACTTACCAGTTAGAAATATAATTCTTGCGATAATGTACAAATAGTTTATAAGTCAGCTACCTTTTTGCCTGAAGATTGCTTACCGTTTTCCAGGATGAAGATGGAGTCACCTTTGAAGGGTCACGGTACTTGCTGGAGTACGAGCTAGTGGGCGAAACTCTGACTGAGGAAATGGAAGGAAGGTTTTCCTTAATGCAGGTGCGTGTTGGAGATGGTCTTCGGTTATTACAGTTCTACCTCTGTTAGTAGTGGTTCTTCGGCTGTACTTTTGTTGGTGTTGATATAACGAGTCGCATGGTGTTATTTCTTTCGAGGCCGCGTAGTTCAGGGATAGAGTACCAGCTTCGAATACGAAGATAGGAAGTAGCCCCCAATCAGCCCTTCCAGACGACTAAATGAGTGAGAACTTGCATTAGCTGGATTCGAAGTCGGAGCGGAGAGGAACTGGCCACTCTGTATTGCCCAGATTAGCTTGAACATTCTGCATACACGCGTATTACATCTACTCGGATATAGTACCAGCTTTGATATTGGCTCTTAGGATTAAGCGCCATCGCTTATGAAAACGCAAAACCGGGGAGGCACATGTTAGTCACAGTAGAGTACTGCAGCAATAGTGTTCGGCAAGAAAAAAGGTGTAGCATTAATAGTTCCAACTCATTTTTTCCTAGTTCTTTATCAAACCAAATGGCTATCCACTTGGCGGATCTCATTATTGTCACTAGGTTTGGATAATGTCCTCTGAATTTCTACAGGGTGAAATTCTCGACATCCAAAAGAGGCTCACATTTAAGCCGTATATTGATGTAAAATATATTTACCGACGCTGCTCTCGGATTCTTTGCA
>NW_020869428.1:509368-511868 GCF_003789085.1 Penaeus vannamei | reverse complement strand
ATATATTAGAGAGAGAGAGAGAGAGAGAGAGAGAGAGAGAGAGAGAGAGAGAGAGAGAGAGAGAGAGAGAGAGAGAGAGAGAGAGAGAAAGGAGAGAGAGAGATAATAGACCGATAGATAGATAAACGAGCAGACAGATACATTTATACATATAGACAGATAGATAGACACATATACATACAGTCTTAACCCATAGCAACCAAACTCATACCCACATTTAGAAATCGTTTTGCACGTTCTCTCTCCCTGACCTTGCTATCCCATCCTCCAAGGTCACAGAACAACCCCCCCTCCCCCTCCCCCACCCTTCTGCATTTTTAGTCGCCTTATTGACACGTAGAAGAATAGTTGCATTGGTGAGAGTGCAACATGTTCTTTAAGAATTTCCATTTTATTTTTCACTGCTCGTTGGAAAGATTACAGAAGATTGTTATTGTTATTGTTGTTTGTTTATTATTGTTATTGTTATGATTATCATTCTTACCTATGTCAAGAGCTATGTTTGGTCGCGTTGCTTAGTTTGTTTGTTTGTTTTATTTGTTTTTACTTATTATTATTTCAAAATTTTATCATTATTGTTAATATTATCTGTATTATTATTTTTATTATTACCATTATTATTTATATTATATTATTATTATTATTATTATTATTTTATTATTATTTTATTATTATTATTATTATTATTATTATTATTATTGTTATTATTATCATTATTATTATTTTAATATTATTATCATCAACCCCAGCTTCATCCTCATCATCCTCATTTATTTCTACTATTATTTGTATTTTCATATCTTTGTTATCATTTTCATCATTTCCCTCACTACTCTTCCTTTCTATAAATTACTACTTTCATGAAATGAGTTATTCATTTCGAATGTTATTAAACCAGATATGATTTGCGGTTCTAATGATATGACACATGACATATGAAAGTGCAAATGTTATATAAAAAATGATAATAATGTCAAAATAACATTTTAAATCATTAACACTCCCCTCTTTAATATCATAGAAAATGGATATTTCTCTCCCTTTCCTCTCTCGCGATATTTTAAATCCTTCGTATATTTACATGTACACTTGGATCGCTTAATCCCTCCTTACGTTTTAGAGATTTCCCTAGAGTTTCATTATTTGTCTTGCTTCAATAAATGTTTCGCATCCATACTATTTCGTGGAAGAAAATAGATGAATGTTATTTTTCTTCCATTCCGCTATCTGTTTGCCTGCCTCTCTGTTATATGTTGTTTAGTTTATCCTTTTATCCTGATCTACAAGGGGCACAACATTGTAGATAGGTGTGTAGAGAGGATACAACTAGATAACAGAAACCAATTTGACTTGTAAAGAGTTGAGCGTACCTGTTCCTTGTTTAATGGAAATATATGCAAAATGTCTATCAAACGTTTGTTTCTACCAATATATATATATATATATATATATATATATATATATATATATATATATATATATATATATATATATATATATATATATATATATATATATATATATAATATATATATATATATATATATATATATATATATATATATATATATATATATATATATATATATATTATATATATATATATATATATATATATATATATATATATATATATATATATATATATATATATATATATATATATATATTTATATATTTATAATATATATATATATATAATATATATATATATATATATATATATATATATATATATATATATATATATATATATATATATATATATATATATATATATATATATATATATATATATATATATTATATATATATATATATATATATATATATATATATATATATATAAACACGGGTATTTATTTGATTAATATTCGACATATATACAAGGCTCAAATGCTAAGCTCATGAACTGACAAGAGTTCCGCAAAGAGCTGTGTTTACATATACGTTTATATGTACAAATATCTATATCTATCTATCCTCTATCCCATACAGGGCACAAGCATGTTTATATACACATATGTATGAGAAAAATAACGACGTAGACACTCATGAAACCGACCCAAACGACTTGGTGTCGGAAGCAGGAACCTTAACCATGTTTATGTCAGGTTCATGAGCATGGGAGACAGTATGGTAGCTCCCAATAGCAATAAAAGCAAAATGTTTGGCGTGGCTGCGATGCTCAGGTGGCCCGTGCTGTGTTTTACTTTGGTTGGAGTCTTCCTGCACTCTTTCTCTTTGTGTTGAAAGCATGTTTGTAGAGATATAAACCTGTCTTTTTTCTTCTTCTTCTTCTTGCTTTTTTTTTCTCTTTTTTTTTTTTCTTTCTTCGCTTTGATATTATCTCTGCGCACTTATATTTATTTATTTTATTTATTTATTTATTTATTTATTTTTTGAGGGCCGACAATTCTTACAAATCATTATTTTTTCCACTCTATGTTTCTTGCTTTTGTTGGAGTGATTATGCGTATCAGTAGTTTCATTATTATTT
>NW_020869428.1:484368-489368 GCF_003789085.1 Penaeus vannamei | reverse complement strand
GTCAGATGCATCGCCTTTATCACCCGTTTGCCTGTCTCCTCTTCGGGCTTTTTTTGCCTGTCTGGTATCTTTTTTTAATGGTATGTCTGGTACTTATTTTACTTCCTCTTTTCTTTTCTTTTCTTTCTACTTCCTCTTTGGGATTTTTGTCTGTCTGGTATCTTCTCTGTCTTTTTTGAATATGTTTATAAATGTGTTTTTTCTTCCTCTCTTTTCTTTTCCTTTTCTTTTCTTTTCCTTAATTTGCATGGGGATTATGTTTTCATCATCTGAAAAGCCGTTCGCAGACTGAATCTACGGCTCTTGTATGCACCTGTGATTGTATGTATGTATGTATGTATACACAAAAACAAACAAACGTATGGATGGATAGATAGATGGATGTACGGACGGATAGATGGATGAATAGATGGATAGATAATATACATAGATAGGTTGACAGAAAGACAAACAAATAGATATAGATAGATATGTTGACAGAAAGACAAACAAACAGATATAGATAGATATGTTGATATACAAACAAACAGACAGACAAATAAATAAGTAGATAGATTTCAGTTAAAAAAAAAAAACTGGACCTTTTGAGCTGATCATGATCTTCCTAAGATTGTAAAAATTGTACTTTTCCAAGTGGTCAAAGGTTATTGAGAATTTTGTGGACTCTTATTTGCTTTTATCCATGGCTAGAAATAATCTTTGCGGCGCAAAAATTATGCATTTTAGATATTTTTACAGGTAGTTGTGGGAATCCGAAAATGTGTCTGTTTTGTTTACACACACACACACACACACACACACACACACACTCACACTCACACTCACACACACACACACACACACACACACACACACACACACACACACACACACACACAACAACACACACACACACACACACACATATATATATATATATATATATATATATATATATATATATATATATATATATATATATGTGTGTGTGTGTGTGTGTGTGTGTGTGTGTGTGTGTGTGTGTGTGTGTGTGTGTGTGTGTGTGTGTGTGTGTGTGTGTGTGTGTGTGTATGTGTATTCACACATATATATATGTCTATATATCTATATCTATCTATCTATCTATCTATCTATCTATCTATCTGTCTATCTATATGTGTGTGAGTGTGCGTGTGTGTGTATGTGTGTGTGTGTGAGTGTGTGTGTGTGTGTGTGTGTGTGGTGTGTGTGTGTGTGTGTGTGTGTGTGTGTGTGTGCCTGTGTACATACATATGCACACCCACACATATATACACACATGCACACACACACACTCACACACACACAGACACACACACATACGAACACACACACACACACACACACACACACACACACACACACACACACACACACACACACACACACGCATGTGTTTCTGTGTGTGCTTATCTGTGTATAACCCTGCAACACACGTATATGCATGTGTCCATGTGTACGTATATTAGTGGCTTTTTCTTACATACATCTCCGCCAGTCTCCTCATATTGCACACAAGCGACGGTGCTAAAGATCCAGTATTGTTGGAGGAATTAGGCGCCGTTATACAAGGCAATAACAATTAGACTGCAGTATTATCCATCGTCATCTGTCACTCTCATTGTCATTCTCTTCTCCCTCTTCCTTCCCCTCCTCTCTCTTCTCTTTTTCTTCCTCCTGCTTCTACTTCATTCTCTATTTAGTTCCTTCCTTCTCCTCCCTTTTCTCTTTTTCTTCCTCCTCCTTCTACTACATTCTCTCCTTAATTCCTCCTCCTTTCTTCTTCTCCCCCTCTCTTTCTCTCTTCCTTCTTTTCTTCTTCCTCTCATGTCTTCTTCCTGCTCCGGTCTTACTTCCTTTGTTTCGTCACTCTCTTCCTCTTCCTTCTCCTTCTCTTACTCCTAATCTTCCTCTCCTCTTCCTACTTCCTTCCTATTTCTCCTCCTCAATTCCCCTCCTCCTCTTTCTCCTCCTTTTCTGCCTCTCCTGCATCACCTCCTGTTCGATTCCCCTCCTCCTTCCTCCTTCCCATTCATCTCTCTCTCTCCTTCCACGGAATTCATCGTCTCTCTCTTGTCTTTTGCATTTAGTCCTTTATTTGTTTCCTATATCCCCTTCTTCTCCTTTCTGCTTTCTGCTCCGGCAACTGTGATAAATGCACTGTCTGTGTTCAAAGCGGGAGAGATTCTGAGACACGTGTGGTGGCACGTTCTTGACTTTTTATAATATTCGTTCCAATATATATACAAATACATACATACATACACACATACACAACACACTATATATATATATATATATATATATATATATATATATATATATATATATATATATTATATATATATATATATATATATATTATATATATATATATATATATATATATAGTATATATATATATATATATATATATATATATATATATATATATATATATAATATATATATATATATATTATATATATAATATATATATATAATATATATATATATATATATATATATTATATATATATATATATATATATATATATATATATATATATATATATATATATATATATATATATATATATATATATATATATATATGTATATATATTATATATATATATATATATATATATATATATATATATATATATATATATATATATATATAATATATATATATATATATATATCTTTCTCTCTCAATCCATCTCTTTGTCTGTCTCGGAATGTCTCATCTGTTTTCCTTTTGCATATGTGTATGGGTTAAATAATGAAAGGGAGGAATCGGTACTGACAGAACAGTTAATGTGTCAGTATGGGCTGCAGTTTATTTATCAAGGCTGGTAAAATGTCCTCCACAAAAAATAAGGAAATAAATAAATGTGAGTAAAGGAGGATACGGTAATAAACGTTAGGCATCAGAACAAGTACGATAGCGAAATTAGTATTATATACTGTATATGTGTGAATGTATAAGGAATGTAACAGTGTATAATTCGTAATTATGTATAAGTCAGATTCTTGTCTCTTCCTCCTTGTCATTCTCCCTGTTTCTTTTTCCCGCTCTCCTTATCTATCTACGCCTATATTACTCTATATATCCACATAAAACGGAACCAAAATTACCTATAAAAAAATCGTACCATTGGACTAGAGTTATTATTCCACAGCTGATAAGATTCACCAAAAGAGACTTAAAAAAAGATTCCACAACCATTACGTTCGAGTTATTATTCCACAGCTGATAAGATTCACCAAGAGAGATTTAGAAAAAAAAATAGAAATAAATAAATAAAAATAAAAATTCCACAACCATTGCGTTCCAGATACATGCTTTGTACCATCGGATGCTCGCTTCAGCTAACACTGTTTCCAGGAGCATATCCCCCTGGCTGTGTACACTTTACACTTCCTCTTTTAGCTCCACAGCTTTACTGCTTATCCATCTTTTTTTCTTTTTTTTTCCATTATTGCCATGTTTCTTCAAGGCAATTCGTAGCTGGAATATTTCGGTCGCGCGCGTGTGAACATGCAAGTTGTGTGTGTTTGTGTCTGTATGTATGTATGTATGCGTGGTTGTGTGTATCAGTGCGTACGCTTGCATGCATGTGCGTCCAATTGTATATATGCCTATATGTGTGTATATATGTATAACACGTGTATGTGTGTATGTGGCGTTAGTGCATAAAGTCCTGCACACCCAACTGTGGTCTCTCACTTCCCGTCGGCCATAAATATCGGACACTTTACCTGGAGGAGGACGGAGGGGTTTATTTGCATATAAGTCTCGTTGGCACCATCATGCAGAGCGGGCGCTTTCAGGTGAGAGCTGCGAGGTATTCATACTTTGCGATAAAGACCCGGAGCGTGTGTGCCGTTATGCCGGGCGCTGGTGTGACGGTGTGAGTGCAGGCTCGTTTTATACTTTATTCTCTACGATTTTCTTTCTTTTCTCTCTCCGTTCTCGCTCTTAGTTTTTATCTCTTTTTTTCTCTGTCTTTCTCGTTTCTGTTTTCTTTCTTTTTCTCCTATCCTCTGCCTCTCTTTCTTTCCTTCTTATTTTTCTCTCTCTATTTCCTTCTTTCTCTCTCTCTCTCTCTCTCTCTCTCTCTCTCTCTCTCTCTCTCTCTCTCTCTCTCTCTCTCTCTCTCTCTCTCTCTCTCTCTCTCTCTCTCTATCTATCTATCTATCTATCTATCTATTTCTCTGCCTCCGTACCCCCTCATGCATCCACTCACTTTCTCTCTCCTTTTCTCTCTCTCTCTTTCTCTGCCTCCCTCCCCGTCACTCACCCACTCACTTTCTCTCCCCTTTCCTCTCTCATTTCTTCCCTCTCGCCTCCCTCTCTCTCTCCACCGTTCCTCCGCTGCTCTAAAACAGGAAGGGTATCGTGGCTATTATGCTCAGGATGCATGTGATGAGGGCTGCAGCGGCACAGGCTTTTCTCAGTAGGAATGATTAAGCAGGGAATTGCGTTGATGGGTCCATGTTCGCTCCGGTATGATGCAATTGGACGCGCTATTGGCATATGAATTACATACGTGTGTGTGTGTATGCATACTGTGGTTTTACGTGCAGGTACGTGTGTATACGTTTGTACATTGGCACACGCATACTCTGACACACACACACATAAAGAAAGAAATAAAATATACACAGAGGAGGAGGAGAAACAGAGAGAGAGACAGACAGACAGATAGACAGAGACAGAGAGGGAGAATATGCATGAGAGACATTGACCACGAAAATATTAGTTGGATTTCAGACTAAGATTTAGAGAAGGAGATGGATAAAAACCTCGCTGAAACTTGAGAAAAAAGGATAAAAAAATAATGAATAGAAATAAAACACACATATTACATATCTAAACCCTATTGAAATCATTTTGTAGTTTGATCACTAACCTATATTTGACATAGAAGTGGGCGCATCGCTATGTGTTTCAAGCTTGAAAACCACATATGCGAATTATCCAAACGATTAATCTACATAATTATCAATAAAGA
>NW_020869428.1:476868-479368 GCF_003789085.1 Penaeus vannamei | reverse complement strand
CGTGTGCACGTGTGCGTGTTGAAAGTTTGTGGATCTACGCGAGTATCTAACAAAAGTTACTAGTCCTGCATTACTGAACACGATAACTATCACTTACTTCGTGACTTGTTCTTTTATTTCTAAATAAGGAGAAAAAGAAGAAAAAGGGCACGAGAACAAAACTGCCCAAGGGAAGAAGAGAGAGAACTTGCGAGTCTCTAGTCGCTTCTTTCATCACAAAAGATTCCTTCTGAACCTGAATTCATACCAACACAAAGCAAGTTTGAAAGTGGGCTCTTTAGAAACCTGACCCACACGTTTCACCCAAGACATTACATACGTTATAGTTATGGACACTTGTATTAGTTATCGCGTGTTTAGAAGTGATAAATAGATCTACGTATAAATAAAAAAGGGAATAACTAAATAAACAAATTAAACAAACACATAAGTGATCGAGCAAATACATATTAGATATGTTAATTAGTAAATAGACAGATGCCTACATAAGTGTATACATACACGTACACACAACTAAATAGATAACTTGATTGTTATTGAGTGCTCAGTCTGCATCAATAAAGGGGCTGTTTTACACTGATTGGATACGGAAAGGGAAAGGAAAGTGGACCAAACTTTCCTTTGAATATGAATTGTCTAAACTTTCGATTCCTTGTAAGACAACTACCGTGAAACTAATAGGGGAAAAAAGACGTAAATTTGACATTTGGATTCTGTATGCATATGTGTATGGTTGTCTGCCTGAGTATCTGTGCTTGTTTCTCTTTCTCTCTGCCCGCAGCCTTTCTCTTCTCTTTTTCTATCGGTTTCTCTTTTTCGTAATCCTTCCTCTTTCTCTCTGTGCTTGGTCGTTCGTTCTTTTTCCTTCTGCTTTTCTCTCTTTCTGTTTGCCCGACTTTTTCGTTTTTTGTCTCTGCTGTCCCTTTTCGTCTCTCTCTCTCTCTCTCACTCTCTCTTCGTCTCTCTCTCTCTCTCTCTATCTTACTCTCTCTCTCTCTCTTCTCTCTATCTTCTCTCTCTCTCTCTCTCTCTCTCTCTCTCTCTCTCTCTCTCTCTCTCTCTCTCTCTCTCTCTCTCTCTCCCTCTCCCTCTCTCTCTTTGTTACCCTCTCCCTCGATTCCTCCCTACCTTTTCCCTCCACCATTCCCTCTCTCCTTCTCTCTTTTCCCATCCTCCCCCTCCATCCCTCTTACCCTCTCCCCCCTACTTTCCTCGTACCTTTTCCTCCCTTCCTTCGTAACCTCTCCTTCCTTTTCTGTCTCTCTTCCACCCTCCCTCCCTCTTCATTTTTCTCTCTTCCCGTTCCCGCCCCTTCATCTCGCCAAGGGAACGCGTAAGAGACGAAAAGAACATCCAATAATGGCAGTCGACGAAAAACCGGAATTTCTAAGAAAGTGAAAGGGATCAGTGAGCTGTGCCTTGACTTTGATTAATGGCATTTGCATATCATTATGGCGAAGGAAATTATATTAATTACGAGGTTTCTTGTTAGGATCTGAAACAAATTTACGAAGGTTACAAACCATATCAATCGGTCTTTTGACGCCGGACGGTTTCATTTTAATTTCTTTGTACTTTTTTTTTTGGTCTAATTTATAATTGCACAGGAAGACGCACGGACACCCAGAAACGTTAACAAACGCACTTACAGATGAATAAGCACGTAAACTGAACTTTAAAACAAGCACACAAGATCATATACTGAAACAAAACACACCCACAGGCACAAACACTGTAATAAAACAAACACATAAAGCGCAAACAGTGAAATAAAACAAGTACCTACAAGCAAAAACACTGAAATGAAACAAATGCACAAGCAAAAAAAAATATCAAACAAACACAAGCACAATAAATAAGAAATAATCAACAAACACAAACATTGAAACAAAACAAACATAAACACCGAAATAAAACAAACCAACACAAGCCCAAAAACTGAAAACAAAGACAAACACAAACACAAACGCTAAATCAAAACAAACACAAAAGCACAAACAAACAAAACAAACAAACAAACGCACCCGAGTCGCTCACTTCTCCGCCTGCATCCGCTTGGAAGCTTTGTTTTGTGTTCGGCTTCTTGTCGGTCTTCGGGATGGATATGACAGCTCAATTCGAACCCTTTTCGGATATTTCATGGCGAATATAAGGTATGCCGACTCTCTGGAGGGACGGGAGGCCAGACTGGGCTTTCTTGCCTGTCTGTCTGGCTGTCTGAGTGGTTTCCTGTCTCTGTCTCTCGTGTTTCGTTTTATGTTTGTCTGGTTCTGTGTCTTTCGTGTTTTTGTTGATTTTCTGTGTGTGTGTGTGTCAGTGTTTGTCTGTTTCTCTTTGTCTTTCTCTTTTTCTTTCTCTCTCTCATTCAGTCACTCACTCTCACTCTCTCTCTCTCTGTCTCTCTCTCTCTCTCTCTCTCTCGTCTCTCTCTCTCTCTCACTCACTCTCTCTCTCTCTCTCTCTCTCTCTCTCTCTCTCTCTCTCTCTCTCTCTCTCTCTC
>NW_020869428.1:464368-471868 GCF_003789085.1 Penaeus vannamei | reverse complement strand
TTAATGGGTATTCATGTGTGTGTATGTGTGTTTATATAGATATAAATAAGAGAGAGAGAGAAAGAAAGAGGCAGAGAGAGAGAGAGGAGGAGAGAGAGAGAGAGAGAGAGAGAGAGAGAGAGAGAGAGAGAGAGAGAGAGAGAGAGAGAGAGAGAGAGAGAGAGAGAGAGAGAGAGAGAGAGAGAGAGAGAGAGAGAGAGAGAGAGAGATAGCATAAAACTATCATTCTTTTATTTCCATCGATGTCACCGTAGACACTCCTTTATCTATTTATTTATTTATTTATTTTATCCCATCCCAACCAGGACAATGTAGTGAAAATCGTCAAAATTTGTTCCTATCTAATTGCTTTTCTTTCCTCTTTTTTATTGATACATAAGAGGTATTTAATATACACATAAGCACAAATATAAACTGACCGGTAGAAAATTGTTCGGGTGCCTTTGAAAAGCAACTTCCTCGCAAAACCGATATTCGAAAGGACTGTATATTCATTGGCAACGCTCTATGGCAGAGATAACTATACGTTCTCTAGTACCCATTCTTATTTTTATAGAGATAATAGAATAAATCACAATATAAAGAAAAGTTATCGAGTCATGTGTTATATAACTAAAAGAGATATCTCACACGATCTCACATAGTATGTACGTGTGTGTACGTATCATTATATAAAGGTAATGAAGCTCTTTGACACCAGTAATTGTTAACACATTTCTCTGTATGCTATCATAAAAAAAATATATAATCTTCTATAAATCCCATTTGTTTAAACTTCTTAACAATGTTTCCTCCGCTTTTTTAATAGAAGGACTCTGCAGTGATTCCGTATAGCTATTTAATTAGCTTTTTTCTCATGAATCTGTTTCTTTTTCTCTTTTTTTTATTATATTAACATTTTAATTATCCTATACCATCCTTTTGCTAAAGATAGTCCTGGTTTCGTAATCAAAATATGATAATTCTTTTATGATATGTCTAATAGCAAAGACTGAATTTACTGTATATCCAACAGGAATCGTTCCATATACACACATACAAACAGATAGATAATTAAATTCATGTGTATGAATATACATTTATGCATAAATATATATACACATACATATGTACATACACACACACACACACACACACACACACACACACACACACACACACACACACACACACACACACACACACACACACACACACACACACACACACACACACACACACACACACACACACACACTCACTCACTCACTCACTCACACACACACACATACACACAATATACACATGTGTGTGTGCGGGGTGTTTGTGTGTATGCTCGTGTATACATGCTTGTATATACGAATATACACACTGTGCGTTTAACAAACACGCTCACGAGCACCTTCCGCCGAAAGCGACAGATAATGTTCCTATTTCTAACTAGCGACATCCCTTTTCCATTTCCCTCGCTCTCGGTCTCGCATTTCCACGCCCCCTTTTTTTTCTCTTTTTCACTTCCTCTCAATCCCATATCTTTATTTTTAATATCTGACTCATTCTCTTTTCTTCTAATCTCTCTCTCTCTCTCTCTCTCTCTCTCTCTCTCTCTCTCTCTCTCTCTCTCTCTCTCTCTCTCTTCTCTCTCTTATCTATCTGTATCTCTCTCTCTCTCTCTCTCTCTCTCTCTCTCTTCTCTCACTCCTCTCTCTCTATCTACCGTCCTCTCTCTCTCTCTCTCTCTCTCGCTCTCTCTCTCTCTCTCTCTCTCTCTCTCTCTCTCTCTCTCTCTCTCTCTCTCTCTCTCTCTCTCTCTCTCACTCTCTCTCTCTCTCTCTCCTCTCTCTCTCTCAGTCCGCTTATAAAATTCACAAAATCCAAATCTGTGTAAAGCTTCCTTGCCTGAATCTTTTCCATTGACCTTCGAAGTGCTGATCCAAAGTCAGAGCCAACAACAGGAAGTGCCCACCCCTGCCCCCTAACGCCTGTACTCCCTTCCCCCTGCCAACATTTCTCCCCTACCCTCCTAGTGCCAACACCCCTGCCTCATCCCTCTTCCTGCCCACGGTCTACCCTATCTTACCCCTGCCTATCCCCTGTTGACCTTACCCTCCCTGTCCCCACCCCCGTTGATCCTACCGCCCTTCCTTACCTTACCCACCCTCTCCCTACCCTCCATTGGCTCCATATACCCCTCCCCCCTGCCCATCTAGCCCTTATCCCCTTCCCCCTCTCCTTTCCACTCTCCTCTCTCCCTCTCTCTCTCTCTCTCTCCTACATTATCCCAACCTTTCACCGAGATCCTTTTACATATTCAAATGGATCAAAATTCTATCCTGAGCGCTACGTAAGGCTCGGTGTTCAGCTGTCAGTTAAGCCGAGGACCTCTAGTGTGAAGAGCTGACGGACATGGAGGAGTCACGGAATATTTTTTTTTTTTTTTTTTTTTTGGGGGGGGGGTCTTTATAGATTCTGTATTTGTATGCTTCTCTCTGTATCGGAGTCTGAATGCATCTAACTGTCTCTGGCTCGGTTTTGCTGTCCACCTGTCTCTATGTGTGTCTGTTTGTTTGTTTTTTCTTCTTTTTTTATTTGTTGTTTCCAGCTCTGTTTTGCTGTTCTTGTCTGTCCTGGCTCTGTTTCCCTTCCCGTTTAACTATCTACTTCCGCCTCTATTTTTGGTATCCTGTCTGTCTCTCTTTCTCTGTCTCTTCTGCTGTCCTGTCTGGCTCTGTTTTGCTGGTCGCCTGTTTGTCTGTCTTTCTCTGGGTCTGTCTTCCTATCCTCCTGTCTCTCTGTCTCTGGCTCCGTTTTGCTGTCCGCTTGTTTACCTGTCTCTGAACCTTTATTGCTGTCCAATTATCTGTCTCTTGCTCTGTTTTGCTGATCGCCTGTCTATCTGTCTATCTCTCTGGATGATGGTGTAAAGTCAGCTAGCAAAAATGTGCTATTTGAAATATATTATGAATAAACGACTGCTTAGATAAAAAGTAAGAAAAGGGGGATGTCTTTTTCTTCCTTTTTTCCTTTCACAGATGTGTGTGACAAGGATAAAGCATACAACATCCAATCATTCAAGAGTAAAATATCACAAAATCGGAGGTTAAATTCCATATATGTTCACTTTTACCTAGAAATGGCAGAGCGTGCATTCATCTAACGAAATCTCGATTGGCTAAATACCGTTCGATCGATGCACGTTTACATACACCTGTGTTAATTGACAACAAAATTTCCGAAGAGGAAGTATTGAAAAATTGACAATCCAAACAGCCCATTGAGACTTATTTATTTCTATTTGCTATCGAAAACAGATACCATCTTTCTTCCAGGGCCGAGGACTAATTGCATACAAACAAAGTGCAGCAAGAGTGGACAAGATATATCCGGCTGTACATAAGAAGTCTTGCTAAATACAAGGATCTTTACATAGGACCTCTTCGTAATGTGCAGGGGGCTCTCTGTATGAGAAACAAGTACCAAACAACCTTTGTATTTATCAACACTTTCCTATTTAGTTGTATTTTATTCATTATAACTTTTTTTTCGTTTCGTTTCTTTCTTTTCTCAAGCAAAGTTGCACTTGAGATGTTACGATTGGCTAAAGGCACTTTGTATAAACAAAATCGTTGTATTCTGAATTATTATCAAGCTATCAACTATCAAATGACAGCCATTACCAACCTGTCAATCTTGCATCACTGATTGACATCTTACCAAATACACCATTGCATGAATAAGATTAAACAGTTTTCATATGATATTGCTATTCAACACATGCATGATTTAAAGGTACATGCAACTTACCAGTATATGTATATATCCCAAGATTTCTTTTTCTCTCTCTTTTTATCCAACTATCGAGCTAGTTTATCCATACATATACAAATATGCACACCATGTGTTTCTTGAAATATGTGTGTATGTGTGCATCTTTAGTGTGCGCACTTCATATCAATATTTAGGTGGTAAGAGAGAGAGAGAGAGAGAGAGAGAGAGAGAGAGAGAGAGAGAGAGAGAGAGAGAGAGAGAGAGAGAGAGAGAGAGAGAGAGAGAGAGAGAGCGAATTTTTATCAGTATTTATCAATAGAAAACATAAAAAGAGAACATAAACCATCATCATTGATCTCAAAAACCTTAAACTAATCCATAAACTAAGAACGAAGCAACAAAACCAAATTACGAGCTAGTGAAATCGGGCGTGGAAATCCGTAGAGTGTAAAATAAAATTGCTCTGCATATATCCAAGGAATCTGCGGCAGCCGGCTTTATAAAGGGGGGCGCCGGGATTCCACCTCCCTCCCTCCCTCCTCTCCCCTTCTCCTTTTCCCCTCCCTCTCTCCCCTCTGCTTCCCTCTTGCCTTACTCCTCTTTCCTTCCTTTCTCCTTTCTTTCTCCTTCCCTCCTTCCATTCTCGCTCTCTTTCCCTCCCTCCCTCCTTACCACGCTCCTTCTCTTCTTACCTCCCTCCCTCCCTCCTTCCCTTCCTCACTACCTTCTGTCCCTCCTCCTTCCTTCCTTCCCTCCTCATCCCCCCTCTTCCTTCTCACACGCCCTCCCTCCTTCCCTCCTCCCTCCTCCTTCTGTCCCTCCTGTGGGCGTCTCACGTGGGTGGAATCTGCGGCATAACTCAAATATCTGCCAAGACGGTTCCTGAAGAAGGAAGCAAAGATGAAAGATATTGGAGGAGGGAAGACGGGGGTGGGGGGGAGGGGAGAATGGGGGTAGGGGAAGGAGGGCAAATATGAAAGATGCAAAAGAGGTCGAAAAAGTAATGGCTGCAGAACGGGATAGAGTTACTGCAAATAAAAATGTTGAAGGAGAAGAAAAAAAAAAAAAACACACTGATGAAACAGTTTAAGGATCTGTAGATGCCAAAAAAAAGAAGAAAAAAAAAAATCTGAGAGGCCAGTAATGGTTAGGGATATGGCAATGCCGATTAGGGTGAGAGAGGAGGCAACTATGCGGGAAAATGCTGAATTAAGGGTTAATGATCATGAAAATTGTTGAAGGAAATAGTAACTTTGCTTAGAAAATGGTCAATGAAGACAAAAAAATGCTAAAAAAGACGAAAGAAATAAGCTTCATACTGTGACATATGATAAATATGATCCTATCAGAAAAAGTAAGAAAAAAAAAAAAAAACACACTGATGAATGTAAAAAAAAAGTTTAACGGATCAGAAAAAAACAAGAAATCAAATTACCCCCCCCCCAAAAAAAAAAAAAAATAATAATAATAGATAATAATAATAAAAATCGTGCGAAGGATTTAAAAGGAGAATATTTTTCGTCTTCTTTGCACGGGGATATTGATCCATCTAATAGAAGATTCAGTGCCATCTTATACAAAGGTAATAACAGAAATCTCTGGAAATAAAATGTAAACAGGATAATGCACTATTTGCACTGAACAGCCCTTTTTTCTTTATATTTTTCAACAGTAAAAGGAAATTTACGACTGAAAGAAGGAAATTGCAGATCAAACAACTCAATATATTTTGTGTAATGTATACCATTGAAAACAAATCTAGTTCTTATGCAAACACGATTTCACAGAATGATGCTATGGCATACTAGGGTCCCTTGCAGAAATACCAATGTGACTGCGATGATAGATGTTGCTGAGAAAGATGGTACTGTTAGAGAAATTGATCCTGTGCTGATGGTTAAATAATAGTTGTGATGAGTTTGATGATTAAGACCCAAATAATAATGATAACAAAAGGATGGAATTACTAAATGCATGTGTGCGTGTGTGTGTATTTGTTTGTTTGTGTGTGTGTGTGTGTGTGTGTGTGCTTCTGTGTGTGTGTGTGTGTGTACTTGCGTGTGTATGTGTGTGTGTGTATGTGTGTGTGTGCATGTGTGTGTGCGTGCGTGTGCGTGTGAGTAATCTTTATCTATATTCATTATTCTAACACTCTCTATATCTATTTCAACACGTGCCCAAACATACATACGTAACTCTTGTGTGTGAAAGTTCACGTTCGCCCGGCATGGATTCCAGATGTTGCATGCGTGAACGTGTGTGCAACAAAGCAATAAATAAGCGGAAACGCGGAGGGAGAAAGCGTAGCACTGCACGTCCATAAACCTTCCCGAACAAACCAAGGCTAGTTTGCTCACACTCCCTGAACCTCTCCTCATTCCAGAATCTATATGAGGGAAGTGACTATGAGTACGGCAGAAAGAAACATTGGTTGGTGATCTGCGCAGGTGTGGTGAAACGAGAGGGAAGTAACTACATGTACGGTAGAAAAAAAAAACACACGGTTGATGATCTGCCCATGCGTGGTAAAACGAGAGGGAAGTAACTATGAGTACGGCAGAAAAAAACGGTTGGTGATCTGCGCATGCAAACGAGAGGGAAGTGACTACGAGTACGGCAGAAAAAAAAATCTGCGCAAAACGTACGAGTACGGTTGGTGATCTGCGCATGCGTGGTGAAACGAGAGGGAAGAGATTACGAGTACGGCAGAAAGAAACAACGGTTGGTGATCTGCGCATGCGTGGTGAAACGAATAAGATGGTGGCGTCTCGAAACGATATGATAAATAGGTGTTTACTTATTATCTGAAATGATGTTTGTATACGCATATGCATATCTGTGCCGTGCGAAGAAATCGGATACGACTGCCGTACGCGCAACACCGGTTTTCTATGTGTATCTTGATTCACTTCTCACCTTAATTCTCTCTCACTGAGTTCTTACAAATATACACAAATTTTCCTCTTTCCGTAATCTACTCAATAAAATGAATCAGAACCTCTAACCCTAATTTCCCCATCGCTTCGTTAATTCGGCAGCATGTCTTCCCACGCGAGGAATGACATGAACGAGAGATAAACATTGTGATTGATTCCCAGTAGGTGATCAATCTCTCCCCCCCCCCCCCCACCAGCGTCTCCTCGCGTCGCAAATCACAATAACGGGTATTTGTCACTCTTTGTGGATTCTGATGTACGTGCTGCGAGACTCGTATATCGCCGAGAACCCCCGTACTATCAGAGGAATGCCAGACGGTGTATAAAATCAATCAACAGCTGATTTATTTCGGTTGAAGGAGTAGGCGGAGTGGCCATAGGTAATCGATAGGTGTTTATGTTTTTTTTTATTTTTTTTTTATTATTGTTGTTGGTGTGAGTCATCTTGAAATACCAGAAAAAAGAGAGACGAAATGGAAGAAGAAGAGAGCGAGAGAGGAGGGAGGAGGAGAGAGGGAAGAGAGGGAGAGAGAGAGAGAGCGAAGAGAGAAGAGAGAGAGAGAGAGAGAGAGGGGGGGGGAGAGAGTGAGTGAGAGAGAGAGAGAGGCAGGAGGAGGAGAGAAGAGAGGGAGAGAGAGGGAGAAAGTGAAAGAGAGAGAGAAGGAAGGAGAGGGAGGAGAGAGAGGAAAAGAGAGGGAGAGGGAAAAGGTGAGAGAGAGAAAGAGAAAGAGAGAGAGAGACATCCAGCCAAACATAAATAAGCAATCAATTAAACAATATAACTTTTCCTTTACCTCAACTCATCCAAACAACATTT
>NW_020869428.1:454368-456868 GCF_003789085.1 Penaeus vannamei | reverse complement strand
GTCGCTGCCTTTGTTTCAGTTTCAATCTCTTTGCGCCTGTCTTCGTCCGTCTGTCTGTCTGTCAGTATGTCTCTCAGTCTGTGTGTGTGTGTGTGTGTGTTTGTTTGTGTTTGTGTTTGTGTGTGTGTGTGTGTGTGTGTGTGTGTGTGTGTGTGTGGAGAGAAAATCTTTGAGGGTTTGTAATTGATACATGCGTGATTTTTTTTTTTTTTTTTTTTTTGTAAAGGTATGAGTGTACGTGAGTGTGTGTGCATACTCATACACAAAACACATATGCACACACATTTCTTTCCCCCCCCGTCTCTCTCCTCTCTCTCTTTTCTCTCTCCCTCCCTCCCTCCCTCCTTCCCTCCTTTCTTCCTCCTTCCCTCCTTCTCCCCCCCTCTCTCTTTCTCTCTCCTTCCCTCCCTCCTTCCCTCCTTTCTTCCTCCCTCCCTCCTCCCTCCCCCCCCCACTCTCTCTCTCTCTCCCTCTCCCCTCCCTCTCTCTCTCAGCTTTGTTATATATCTACAAAAAAAATGAGGAAAAAAAATTCCATGTATAAATTGCTCAAAACATAGTCTGCTGCATCCTGACAAATTTTCAAAGGTTTCAGTGCTGTATACATATGATAAAGAAATCTATTTTATTATCGAGAAAAATAACGTCAACATTTTAAACTTTCACTGGACACAACATAAAGGACAGACAGCTTTTTCCTCTTGTTTTTATGCCATATCCTAGTCTCATTCATTGGAGGCTGGGCATTTTTTTTCTCTTTTTTTTACCACCGGTTAAATGATTCGTTTGCTAGGATTTTCAAAACAATATAGTGTATTCGCCTACTCACCTGCCGAAGAGTAAATCTGATGTAATAGTCTTTTTCATTTTTTTTTTTTTTTTTTTTACTTTTTTTTTTTTTTTTTTTTTTTTTTGCATAGTCATATGGTGTTGATGTAATTCCATGAGTTTGTTGGGTTAAAGAGGCTTTACGTTTTTCAATTGAATTATTATTTTATATTTGTGTTTACATTATTTGTTTAGGTAGTGATTTGATGGTTAAAACAGGTAACTAATATCGGCATAACAGAGAGAGAGAGAGAGGACGAGAGAGACGAGCGAGAGAGAAGAGAGAGAGGAGAGAGAGAGAGAGAGAGGAGAGAGAGCAGAGAGAGAGAGAGAGAGAGAGAGAAGAGAGGAAGAGAGAGATAGAAAGAGAAACATAACATACAAAACAGACAGAGAAAGAAATAATATAAATAAGAGAACACCAAACAAAAACACCTCCAGATACAGGAACAAGACATGAAATCAAGAAGGAGACAAGTGATCACACAAAACACCCGGAATAAATCTGAAATCAAAACCTCTGTTCTAACCTTTTCAACGCGTCTCAAAGAACACACACACACACACACACACTACACACACACGCACGCGCGCATACCACACACAAACATACACGTCTCTCTCTCTCTCCTCTCTCTCTCTCGCTCTCTCTTCTCTCTCTCTCTCTCTCTCTCTCTCTCTCTCTCTCTCTCTCTCTCTCTCTCTCTCTCTCTCTCTCTCTCTCCTCTCCTCCTTACCTCTCTTCTCTTCTATCTATCATCTTTCTATTATCTCTTTTTCTCTATCTATTTATTTATCTCTCTCGGAGGAGTCGAAAGGCACTTCTGCAGTGCGTATGATCACGTGACTCGCATTCTCGTGTGTTTTATAAGAACTGGGAAATTTCATTGTAGCTTTTGGTTATTAAAAAAAATGGGAGAGGATTTTGTTTATGGCTCCTATTTGTTTACAGAAGGGGAAACAACTAAATAGGTCTTGAGTTTATAAGGGTAAAGTGATTTTTTATATATTTCGTTTATTCCTATAACGAAAAACAAAAACTGTTTGCGTATTTTTGTAAAAAGGGGTAGAAAGTAAAGTATATGTTTCATTGTTTATATGAAAGGCAAAGTCATTGCTTATATATTTGTTTGTGAAAAAGGGGAAAAAAATAACGTATATGCTCTTATGTTTATAAAAAGTAACTGTTTATGTTGTTTATGAAAAAGGGAATAAGTAGCAGTATTTTCTTGTTTTGTAAAGCTATGAATATATACGAGAATGAATCCTTGATAATCCATTGTTTATGTATAATTGTTTATGAGAACAGCAGTGTAGAATTTACATTTACATCGTTAAAAAAGGCATTTTTAATTTGCTGTGTACTTGTTTCAACGTTTCACGATTCTGGATAAAGATTAAAATATGTGACCTCTGTTTTACATTTCATGAATGCACTGCGTTTTTCACTTTGTAAGACCGTAGCAGATTAGGGTGATTTACAACTAGAATATGGGACAATGGCCGTAGGTTCCTGCCATGGACAACCTCCCTTGGACAACTATCTGGTAGGTCTCACAGAACGTCTTAATCTTCAGGGAACATTATTTTGCCAACGCTAAAAATGTGAGCATGGCAACATCACATGCTATCACGGGGAGATATATATAAGGCACTCCAGCCGGGCTTCTTT
>NW_020869428.1:436868-439368 GCF_003789085.1 Penaeus vannamei | reverse complement strand
GAGGGATAAAATCAAATGCTCTTATGGATGCGTCAATCTATGAGCGAATCATATAAAAAATGACTTAGATTTATGCATCGAATTCCAAACATCTAGGCAAATATCGTTGCTTAAAGTATAGGTATCAAGGCAAATATATGATTTTTTTTTCTATTTACGTATTGAATATTTTTTTCAGGTTATACTTTTCATAATGTCAAGTATACTCTGAATCTGTTATCTGAAAATATAAGAGGCAATGCATTTGAGGAGAATTCCTTATAGTATACCTCTAAAGGTTCTGAATCCCTTTACCAACTCGCTATAGTGTACCTATAGTAGTGTAAGAATGAGTCTACGCGCTGATAAAAAAGTGGATATTGACTCTCCCATTACTTAAAAAGTTTTCAAAGACGAAGGTACTTAAAAGCTTTCCCTTTCCTTGTATTTAAATGTATCTTTGACGGTACCCCTTTGTACTTACTGCCTGCTTTATGTGGAATGAAAGTCTGCCAGGCTGACTACCGCGAGCCCTGTAACGAGGATAATGCGACAGTATAGCAGTCTGTCAAGGATTAGGCCTTTCATTCGTAAGTGAAAAACTTAAGACTTAACTGCCTAAATAAGAGTTAATGCCATGCCAGGACTCTCTTATTACCAAGAGACTTAAACTTCATCTCTTCTCAGTGAATATGGGAGTTTAAAGCTATTCATTTAACGATTTGCCGTTGGTTTTGGGGGCATTTCGATACTAAAGATAACATATAAATGGCTTCAAGACGACCAACTAATGCTTAATATACATATACTCTGCAAGTGTCGGTGGATGTAGGAGTGCTATAAAATCGCGCGAATAAGATATGCTCAAGTACCTTTGAGTTAATAAATCACATGTTTTGCTAGAATTATATGTAGATTCGTTACTGCTCGGACGTTTGGAGACAGATTGATGGGTTATTACAATACATTACACTCACATCCTAACATACACACGGAGCGTAGTGAAATATGAAGCTCGTTTGCTTTCATGAAATATTTTTTCATAAGGAAATTACTTCAGCGTAGACAAAATTGTTGAGCAAAACGGGTCATATACACAGAAACACGTGTGTGCATCTATCTTTTTATCTATTATATATTATTTATTCATCATTATTCATCATCTTCATCGTCACCACCATTATTGTTGCTGCTGATTTTTTGTTGATTTCGTTTTTTTTTTTTTTTTTTTTTTAATTGGTTTACTCAGTATTTTATGATTATGATTGTTATTATTATTGTTATTTTTCATTATCATTAATGAAATGATGATAATGATAATAATAATAATAATAATAATAATAATAATAATAATAATAATAATAATAATAATAATAATAATAATAATAATAATAATGATGATGATGATGATGATGATGATGATGATTATGATTTTCATATATCATCATTACCATTATTATTATTATTATTATTATTTATTATTATTATTATTTATCATATTATCGTAATTATTATCATTATTATTATTATTATTATTATTATTATTATTATTATTATTATTATTATTATTATTATTATTATTATTATTATCACATTATTCTTATTCTTATTCTTATTATCATTATCATTATTATTATTGCTGATATTGTTATTATTATCATTATCCTCATTATTACCATTATCGTTATTGAAGTTGCTGCAGCTATTGTTGGTGTTATTTCGTTAATGTTTTTATTTTTATTACCTTTATTGTTATAATTGTTATTATTATCATTACTATTATTATTACCATTATTGTTGTTGTTGTTGATTTTGTTAGCATTATTGGTATAATTATTATTGTTATTATTATTATCATTATTATCGATGTCATCATCATTATTATCATAATCATCATTATAATAATGATTGAATTTATATAGCCTACTGCGGTTGGTTTTCAGAAAGAACAAACAAAGCCAAGGTGTATGCACTGACCTTTATACTGACCTAACATGGACGAGAAATATGCTTGACAAAAAGAGAAACTCAATTGAAAAATCATGTGGGAGAAGGGAAGAGGTCATGTGAGGTCAACAGGTGTCAGTGGTCAGAAGAAAAACGAAAAAAATCTGTCTAGTCTTTTTCTGGCGGGATAGGACGAAATGTGTCTTATATTCATTGTGATTTCAATAAGTTTGGATATATTTCACCTCCTCACCCACGTGCATGCTTACACAGACACACACGCACGCACGCATATACACACACATACATACACACACACACACACACACACACACACACACACACACACACACACACACACACACACACACACACACACACACACACACACACACACACACACACATTTCCTTACACACCTATTATCCCACAGTTACTGTACTTTATCCGTTGTCCATGAAGTTTATTATCCATATCGTTTTGGTCTATAATGCCATAGTAACCTTGTCCTTGTAATTATAAAGGATGAATTCTATTCTAAATGTGCCTTTTTGTCTCTGTTTTGATGTCCTTT
>NW_020869428.1:414368-421868 GCF_003789085.1 Penaeus vannamei | reverse complement strand
GATGGGGAAAGGAAAACCCCACAAAGACGAAGAAGAAAAATCGTAATAAAAATAAACCTGTAGATATATTTACAAGGAGATTATGATGACAACACAGGAAAATAGCTTATCGTCTGCTTATGAAGGAAATTAGAGGAAACAGAAATAAGAGTATAAGCAAAGGTTTAAAAAAGAAAAGGAAATCAAAGACAAGTAGAAACTAGAAGAGAAAATGTAAGAAAAATATAAAATGAGTCAAAATGGAAAAAAAGAGAAAAGTGAGACAAAGGGTATAATAAAATATAAGGAATAAAGATAATATATAAATAAATAAATAATATCAGCAAAAGGTTTAAAAAAATACATTATGAATATAAAAACAAAACATAAAACCTCAACAACGTTATAAAAAAAATCACGGTACCATCAATGATAAGAAAAATATCTAAACAAACATCAATAACGAACAGTAAACAGCCAAAACTCAATAAACAATAAACAAACTAACCAAGAAACACAAATAGCAGCATGAACCCTATGATAAACAAGACACGAGAACTAAGTGACAAGACGTGCTCAAAAAGTGAACAGTTGAAAAGTTAATGAATAAGTAAAATATGAGGAGAGACAGACCAAGGGAACTAATTTGCATCACAAAGTATATAAAGGGCCAGTATGTGAAAAGTTAACAGAGGAAAAGAGCACAGGCTTCAGAGTGAGGAAGGGGAGAGAGAGAGAGAGAGAGAGAGAGAGAGAGAGAGAGAGAGAGAGAGAGAGAGAGAGAGAGAGAGAGAGAGAGAGAGAGAGAGAGAGAGAGATAAAGACAGAGACTGAGAGAAAGATAGAGGGAGTGAGAGGGAGATAGAAAGATAAAGAAAGAGAGAGAGAGAGAGAGAGAGAGAGAGAGACAGACAGACAGACAGACAGACAGACAGACAGACAGACAGACAGACAGACAGACAGACAGACAGAGAGAGAGAGAAAGATCCCCTGTGAGTGAGAGAAGTTACCCTGAGTGAATGGATATTGCAGTGGGAAAAACCGAAGCGAAAAAAATAAATGCGAAGACAAAGACAGACAGATGGCAAATAAAAAAAAACGTCTACATTATACACCAGAAACTACACACAAAAGTCGAAAGCAGTTTGTTCTGTGGGCAGAGAAATTGAATTTACAATACGGCAACACAGCACAGCTCTCTCTCTCTCTTCTCTTCTCTCCCTCCTTCCTCTCTCTCTCTCTCTCTCTCTCTCTCTCTCTCTCTCTCTCTCTCTCTCTCTCTCTCTCTCTCTCTCTCTCTCTCTCTCTCTCTCTCTCTCTCTCTCTCTCTCTCTCTCTCTCTCTCGTCTCACTCACTTCATCTAAAAAAAAAAATGCTTATATCTCCTTTTCTCTTCTTTTTTGACAATTGAATTTGAACACCACACACGTTTTAGAACAGTAGCTGCGTGACTGGTAGCACTTGCAAGATTCAAAACACGAGGGGAAGCTATACGATTTTCAAGCGAAAACTACAGATGCTGGCGTGATATCAAAGGGAAGCTGTGCGGAGGTGTGTGTGTGTGTTCTAATTAATTTACCCCGGGGATGATTGCTGTTCCCAGAGCCATCGTGTTGTCCGTCAAGAGCCAATATGGAAGGCATCACTTCAGCTAACCGTACTATAACCTTCTAAATATTATTTTTTTCTTCTCCCCTTTCTGCAACGAGACACATGTACTTAAAACACTTGAAGTTCAGGTATTCTGTGACCCCTTTAATGTACTCTTAGATCTCAAACTTTGAGAAAAAGGCCGCAATTTTGACACTCTTGTAGAGCATGAGAATAATGAATACTTGACACTTTCTGGTAATTTATCTTTTTAATGTTTCTGTATGTATATGTCTGTCTGGTACCTTTTTGCATACTGGGACCTTGAATATAAAAGGCATTGTTAATAAAGCTCTGAAGAATTGTCTGGAAAATAGTTACAAATCAGCTTAAACAGAGCAATAAAAGGAAAAAAAGGAAAGCTGAAGTCGGCGATTCTTCTCAAAAGATATGGTATAAAAACAGGAGGAAATGGAAATATATGCAAATTCAGTATGCGTAAAAAGTAATTATGCTGTTGAAATACACACACACACACACACACAACACATACACACACACACACACACACACATACACACACATACACATACACATACACATACACATACACATACACATACACATACACATACACACACACATACACATACACATACACATACACATACACATACACATACACATACACATACACATACACATACACATACACACATACACACATACATACACACACACATACACACACATATATATATTTATTCACTTTTTTTCTTTTTTTTTTCTTTTTGTATTTATTTATTTACTTATTATACTATTATTGTTTATTTATTATTATTATTATTTTTTTTTTTTGGGGGGGGGCAATGGAATGAAACATCAGCACGAGAGGCAGAAGGAAAACCAATTTTATAACCGGCCCAATTTTCAGGCACCAACAACGACAGATAATTCCCGTTCAGAAAAGGTAAACAAACTTGTTTCAGAGCGACACTATATCAATAGGGAACTTTGTTTGTAAAGTAAACATGTGAATTTGATTATATGACACTGCGAAAAAAACAAACATGTTTCATAATTGAAAAAGCCATCCCAACCACTATGCGGAAAAAGTACTGTCACCTTATGTTAACTTTTCCAATGTTGTATATGGTTTTCAGAGCATAAATGAGGCAAAATCATCATCATGTAGAAAAGAAAAAAAATTTTTTCTTTTGATCGTTCAAAATTAAATAATTCAATACGTCGCAAATTTCATTTGGACATGGCGATGAAATGAAAAAAATAATAATAATAATAAGTAAATAAATAAACGACAATGAATATATGAGAATGATATCGATAGTACTAGCACCAGCAATAGTAGAGTAAGCTGCTCATGAAGAAGATGATAAAAATGGAAATGAAGATCTTAATAATATAACAATGGCCAAAATCATAACAATAATGATGATAAGAGTAATAATAATGAAACATAATTTCATGCTCATAAAAGACGATGCTGGCAATGCTGCTGACGATGATCATGAAAATAACGATAGAAATAATAGTTATAATTATTGCTATTACCATTGTTATCATCATTATCATTATTATTGAAAAGATTATCATCATTATCATTATTATAGTTATTTTTTATATTTATCTTTGATATCATTATTGATATTATTATTATTCTAATATTACCACGATAATAATAATAAAATATATTATCATTGTTATTCGTATTATTACTATTATTATCATTATTATTATTATCATCATCATTGTCATATAATATGTCATTACTATTATATTTTATTATTATCATCATCATCATCATATTATTATCGCCATGCGCAAGATGAAATAATGTAAGGGCAACAATAATGTTAATTATAATGATAGATTACCATTAATCCCATTGTTATTTTTTTTTTATTTTATTTTTATTAAGATTATTTTATTATTATTATCATCATTTTGTTATTATCATCATTCGCATTTTAATCATCATTCTTGTTTTTCATTGTTATTATCATTTTCATTATTCTTATTATCATAATGAAATAATGATCATCATTATTGTTATTATCATTGTCATTATTATTATCATAACCATTATTATTTTTAGTAAATTCATTTTATTAACATTATTTTCATTATTGTTATCATCATCAGCATCATTATAATTATTAACATTATGATATAATATCATTCTTATAATTATCATCACTTACATTGATAATAATAACAATAATTAATATCATCCTTGCCATTACTCTATCATTATCAATATTTTTCCAAAATCTCATATCATAATCCAGATAAATAATGGGTTTAAGTAGACAAACAATTCATGAATGAGTTAATAAATATAAATAGCAAAAAGAAATGCATTATATCCATTTATCTATATATATGTATGCACACACACACACACACACACACACACACACACACACACACACACACACACCACACACACACACACACACACACACACACATATATATATATATATAAATATAAATTCATATACACACACGTATATATATATATATATATATATATATATATATATATATATACAGTCTAACATAACAATGCCTGCACCAAAAACGAGAAAAAAGAATACTTGAGGGAAACGACCTTTAGAAGGCACACCTTTGAAGCGATTGAATAAACCCTTACCGTTAAATGGGGCCAAAAACCCCGCTTGCAGAAGTGTTTACTCGGGTGAACGAAGGCAACGTAGCTTCCAGAGAGATGTACTATTCAGTTCACTTCATACGAACGCAGTATGTCATTCATGTTTGGGTTTACTTACGACAGAAATCAACAAATGTTTTATAAGGACCTTGCGAAGCATATCGTGGGTTGCGTCAGGGCTTTCTAGGTTTAAGTCTGTATATACCAACGTATATTTCTTTCTTTCTTTTTTGACTTGTTATCTGTTTCTTTCTTATCGTATAAAACCTTTAGATACGTTGTCCATGTTATGGTTTATATATCTGTTATTTATTCGAGAACTGAAAAAAACGAATAGATACAAATCAATATAATGACACGGAAGTACTTAAACGTACGTGTTGCTTTTAGAAAATCTGTGTAAATAGAGCTGAACAAACAGAAGCGAAAGCGAGTACTTGTCGGCAAAGGCAACGACTAAGACAGCATCGCCTGACATGATATTTGTGAAGAGATGTGCTTTACAACTAGTAAGAGTCAAATTCCAATGTTTACTTCGCACACAGGTTCCCGTTGTAAGGGTTAAAGTAGCGTAGTGTCTTCTGGAAGGGAGGGTTTGCTTTTATGAATGACACGTCTCTGCCCTTTGCAAGTGTAGCACCCTTCCTTCCTGCATGTGTGACGCGACTGAAGTGTCATTTCATGCAATTAGAAGCGAGTATTTCCCAAAGCATTACCCGAGATGAGATGCCTCTTAGCTGTTTGTTTCAAAATGGAAATTCAAGGAATATTATCTAATTAACTGAATTAAAACATTACGTAAAAATACAAGATTCCGGAAGAGTATAAATATATATATATATATATATATATATATATATATATATATATATATATATATATATATATATATATATATATATATATATATATATATATATATATATATATATATATATATATATATATATATATATATATATATATATATATATATATATGTATGTATGTATGTGTGTGTGTGTGTGTGTGTGTGTATAAGAGAGAGAGAGAGAAAGACAAAAAGAAAAAGAGAAAAAAAAGAGAGAGAGAGAAGAAGAGAGAGAAGAAGGTGAGAGAGAGAGAAGAGAGAGAGAGAGAGAGAGAGAGAGAGAGAGAGAGAGAGAGAGAGAGAGAGAGAGAGAGAGAGAGAGAGAGAGATCCCCCTCATGCATCAGTGAATGCTTCGTTGATTACCACACGAATAGAACCTTCAACAAACAGTACAACTTTGAATGTGTTGTTACGTAGAGTTTTCTCTGTATAAGCTCTTGTGTGTTTGATGATTTCATTGTTATGATAAAGACAGTTGCCATGCTCTTATTTGGGAAATGTGGATGCTCTTGTCTTTTTTTTCTTTCTTTCTTTTTGTTTTGATATATCAATTTTGTATGCGAGATACAGATTTTGTTGATTATAAGTGTTTATGTTCAACCGTCACATTTTTCCATATAGATATATAATAAGAAGCGCTTTAGACCAGTATTGTAAACGGATACTTTTTACTTCCATGCACGTAAGAACCTGTAAGGAATTAGAAATAAGTAAACTCTTTATAAGGCAAGCTGTATGTGTACACAAGTTGTCATACGTAAAGTAACAGATTTTCACTGAAATGAGTGTTTGCTAACATTTTCACCCACAGCTGTGATAACATTGGATTTAATAATATTTGAGACTGCAATATAAGTGTAAATTCTCGATCAGTGTACATATCCTCAATACCCTCTGTGGTCCTGAGGAAGGAATGTAAAATTATATTTTCGGGGACATATTTTCCTCTAAGTAAACATATTTGCGACAAACGATCAAACACGCAACATAAATGAATCCTCTTTAGCTAGACATTCCTTGCAAATACCATATATATGTATGTATGTGTGTGTGTGTGTGTGTGTGTGTTTATATACAATATTTGTATGTATATCTATATATCAGTATCTCTTTCTACCATTATGCTTATCGGTCTATTTCTCTCTATAGGCTTATTTGTGTGTGTATGTGTGTTTGTATGTTTGTGCATATATATGCATATATTCAACTTATTAAAGGTTATTGATCCATTCAAATTTCACACACACACACACACACACACAACACACACACAACCACAACACACACACACACAACACACACACACACACACACACACACACACACACACACACACACACACACACACACACGTACTCCCTTCCCAATGCCTGCAACCTCGGCTTCAATTCGCCTTCCTTCCTTTCCTGTCCTGAGCCTCCGACGGGAAGACACCGCCTCACTCCGCCCGCCCGCCCATCGCAAGACCTGCGCGAGGATTGTGGGCGTAATTGTGTCTCCGAAGGAAGCAGGAGGAATCGCGCCGGCTTCCGAGGGCGGCTTCGGTCCCTTCTGCCACGGCTGGATCTCCCAAAAGCCGTGGAAAGAAGCAATTTCCTCGCGGCGGGACGGCTCGGCGGTGCCATGCTGCAAAGGCCATTTCTTGCCCCGCGAAGGAAACTACTTCCGGTGTTTAAATTCTTGGCGAGAGTGAGCCTTTGTGCGCGGGCTGTGAGGGTCTTTGTGGGTCGCTTTGAGCCATTTGTCATCCGTCTGTCTGTGGCTCCCGTGTCTTTCTTTTTAGTCCTCGCATCGGGTTTCTCTCTTGCAATATCAATTAAATTCTAGTCCTACCTTTACCTTTCATCTCTATCTTTCTTTCCGCATCTCTCCTGCTTTCTCTGTTTGTTTTTTTGTGGATCTGTCTTTCTCGTTTCATATTTTCATTTTTATTCCTTTTCAGTATCTGTTAAATTCTCAATCTTCCTTGGGACTGGATCTGTGTGTGTGTTTCCGCCTTTCTCTCCTTTTCTCCGTCTATTTGTCTGTCTGTCTGTCTATTTATCTGCCTTTCCGATCGCCTGTCTGCCTGTGTGTATATCTATGACTGTCTGCCTGTGTGTATATCTATGACTGTCTGCCTTAATTCCTATTCTTCCTTTTCCTTGCATAATGTTGACATTTCGCTATTCCTTTTTCTCTAACTTCTCTTTCCTCTCCTCTGGCCTATACATTTTGTCTTTTGTCCCCTTTCTGTCATGTATTGTCTATTTCAGAGCTGCAAGACGATTTTCAATTCCCATAAATTATATCTGTCTCTTCTTCGTACGTGGTAAGAAACATTATAATTATTTCATTCTATTTTATGATTTCCATAAGGTATCTTTTCCGGTATTTTAACTTTT
>NW_020869428.1:391868-394368 GCF_003789085.1 Penaeus vannamei | reverse complement strand
CCTGATATTTTTCATTAGTCTTTTTTTCTTTTTCATTTTTTAATATGTGTATGCGTTTTTTCCCTTCATTTTCTGCCCTGAGCGCACCTTTTAAAATCCTCATGCCTGCTGTCAAAACTCATTTCCATGTTTGTTTGCTTCCTCGCCGATTTTCCGCTCCCCATTCCTGCCTGACAGTGGAAAACATTTACTCCTGTGCAATGTTTTATCATAAATGCAAGATTATAGGGGATGTTCCCTAAGCTGCGGACTGTTGAGCAACTATTCTGCGCGCGTTCTCTCTATCCCTTTCTGTCTGTCTCTCTGTTAGTCTGTCTGTCTCCCTTTCTCTTTATTTCTCTCTTTTTTCTCTAATATCTGACTCTTTCTCTTTTTATCTATCTATCGCTATCTTTCTCTGTTTTGTTGTCTGTCTGTCCGTGTCTTTCTCTCTCCCTTTTTCATTCATTACCCACATACACCTGATGTATGTGGGTAATGTAAATGTAAGTGTAAATGTGTAAGTATCAGTGTGTGGCCGTGTGTACCTGAGTGTTTTTTTTTTTTTTTTTTCTCATCCATGGCATCTTAACTAATGAACAAATAGCGTGACACAAAGAGTGGCTCATTTTTCCTCGCCGTCCCTCGTATCGATGGCATCTTCACACTCAGCGCCTTACTGTATATCTGTTGTTCTGAAGAGTATACTATGGAACGGATCAAACCCAGGGAGATTAATATTTTTTCTCAATTATTTTTACGCATACATACACACGTGTTTAGATTATTTACCTGCGGTTGATTAATAGCAACAAATACATGTAATGTTTTCAATCTGGTTCCCTCCTCTGTTATCTGCTTTTTAACCCCACCTCTCTTTCACTCTCTTATAGACCGAATTCCCTTTCACTCCTCGCTATCTAGCTATCTGTCTATCTCTTTCTCTCCATTTCTCTCTCTGGCTATCTGTCTATCGGTCTCTATATCCATCGGTCTCTATATAAATATATATCCTCTCTCTTTCTTTCTTTCTCTCTGTCTGTCTGTCTGCCATCTCTCCTCTCTCTGTCTTGCTCTATCTCTCCTACTGTTTCTTTGTCTATCAGTCAGTCTCTCTCTATATATATTTCTCCTCTTTCTCTTCCCTCCCTTTCTTTTTTTCTCCATTTTTACCTCTATACTTACCAAACCTGCCACTCAGCGATATCATTATCAGGTGTATTTTTCCTTTTCTCAAGAGCCCTAGCTTTAAAACCCCATTTTTCGTTATATATACATACGTATGTGTACATAGTAATGTGTATTAGATAGATATTACACATATATATATGAATACACACATATATGCATATTAATATATATACATGTGAAAATATATGTATATATGTATATATACATATATACATTCATTCCTCTCCCTCTTTCTCTTTCTTCCTCTACACACACACATAAATACACACATATATGTATGCATTTATGTATGTCTTAATGTATCCATCAATATATATAGATAGATAAATAGATATATTTAACGGAACAAGGTAAACAGATACTGAGCAGGCTAGGTGATAGACAGACAAGTAAATATAGTAAATATACATGTCTTATTTTTCTTTCATAATTTTCAGTGTACTTTGGTATGTCGCGTAAAGATAGTACATGTGGTATTGACATATAATTTCTTAATATTTTCCAGTAGTCTTTTTTTATGTGTTTTTTCCTTCATTTTCTGCCCTGGGCGCACCTTTTAAAATTCTCATACCTGCTGTCAAAACTCATTTCCATGTTTGTTAGTCTGTCTGCCTCCCTTTTTCTCTTTCTTTATTTCTTTCTCTCATTCTCTATTTATATGTCTGTCTCTTTTTCCTTCCCTCTGTCTATCTCTTTCTATCAATGTATCTTTATCTCTGTTTGTTGTCTGTCCGTTTTTCTCTCCCTTTTCTTATGAAAGTAAAATGTATGATTAAGAGATACAATGGAAAGGAGTCTAAATGTGTAAGTATCAAAGTGTGACCGTGTGTAATTGAGAGTATTTTATTTCTTTCTTTTTTCTTTTCTCTCATCCATGGCATCTTAACATCCGTTTTTCTCTTCCTTTACTTATGAAAGTAAAATGTTTGATTAAGAGAGACAATGGAAAGGAGTCTAAATGTGTAAGTATCAGTGTGTGACCGTGTGTAAATGAGTGTTTTTTCTTCCTATTTTTTTTCTCTCATCCATGGCATCTTAACGAATGAACAAATAGCGTGACACAAAGAGTGCCTCACTTATCCTCGCCGCCTTTTGTATCGATGGCACCTTCACACAGAGAGCCTTACTGTACATTTCGTGTTCTGGAGAGTATACTATGGAACGGATCAAACCCAGGGAGATTTAAATGTTTTCTCATTTATTTTTACGCATACATACACACGTGTTTAGATTATTTACCTGCGGTTGATTACACGTGATTAATAGTAACACATACACGCAATGATTTCAATCTCGTTCCCTCCTTTGTTATCTACTTTTTAACCCCAGC
>NW_020869428.1:369368-371868 GCF_003789085.1 Penaeus vannamei | reverse complement strand
ACTTGGTTCTCTTACCTGCGGAGGGCTCGAGGGCGGCCGGAGGAGGGAGGGGGGTGGCGGGTCCTGCAGGGTTTATTTTTCCTTCTGATTTCTCTCTTTCTCTCTCCTCTCAATTATTATTATCTTTTTTAAATTGTTTTCTTTGTTACTTGGTTCTCTTACCTGCGGAGGGGCTGGAGGGCGGCCGGGGAGGGGGGGGGGGGGCGAGGTCCTGCAGGGTTTATTTTTTCTTCGATTTCTCTCTTTCTCTCCGCTTTCTTATTTTTATTCTTTCTTTGTTATTTGGTTCTCTTTCTTGTGGAGGGGCTTAAGAGCGGGTGGGGTCATTTTACTTTCAGGTCTCTCTCTCTCTCTCTCTATGTGTGTGTCTGTTTCTCTGTCTTCCTTCTTTTCTCCTTCTCTCTCTCTCCTGCCTCTGTGGGTGTCTCTTTCTCTGTCTCCTTTCTTTTCCTCTCTTTCTCCCCTGTGTGGTGTGTCTGTTTCTCTGTCTCCCTTCCTTTCTCCTCTCTCTCTCTCTCCCTCTGTGAGTGTGTCTGTTTCTCTGTCTCCCTCCCTCTCCATCTCTCTCTCTCTCTCTCTGTATGTGTGTGTTTGTTTCTCCCTTCATTTCTCCTCTCTCTCTCTCTCTTTTCCGCCAGCCACTCACTCTCACTCTCACTCCCTCTCTCCTTCTCTGTCTGTCTGTCAGTATCCTCCCCCTCCCCCGTCCTCTCTCTCTCTCTCTTCATTTTTCTTTCTTATTTGGGTCACTTGCCTGCGGAGAGGCCTTGAGGCTGACCAAGAGGGAACAGTTTTTACTTTTTTTTTATTTTTTTTTTTCGGTGGCTTTTGATCTTTACGTTGTTCTTCCTTGTTCTCTGTTCCTCTGTTCTCTTGCCGACGGAAAGGACTTCAGGCCGACCGCGGGAGAATAGCTCTCGTCTCGTTTATTTATTTATCTATTTGCCTGTTCGCTTGGTTATTATTATTTTTTTCTTTGGTTCTTTCTTCTTCATTTATTTATTTTGTTTTTCTGCTCGGTTCGCTTGCCTTGAGGGCGGCCGAGAGATTTTCTCTTAATAACTTATAGTTTTATTTATTCATTTATATTTGTTCTTTATTTCTGTATCTTCCCTCTTCTCTTTTTTCTGTTTCTTTGGTTCTCTTACTTATGGAGAACTGATCTTTTGTTCTTTGTTTTCTTTCTCGTTTCTCGTTTCTTTCAATTCTTCCCTTTACTTCGTTTTTTCCCCTCGTCTCATATATGTTTATTTTGAATTTACGTTTTCGGTTGTTTTACGTATTTCCGTTATTTCTAGTTTCCCCTTTTTTCTCGTTATTTTTTCCTCTCCCTGTTCTCTTCCAGATAAGCATTTTTCCAAGTTTTTTCATCATGTTTTAACCGGAAAAAACTAGGGAGAATTAAACAGAGTGGAAGAAAAATGCGACTTATTTATCCCTTTTTCAATCTGTTTACTCGAAAAGGCTGACAATATTACCTGGATGTGATAGGCCTATCCAACGTTTTTTATTACCTGTATTGACTGTGAGAAATGTAACTTTATATCAATATGTGATTCCGATTTCTCTCTATCTCTTGTTCTTATTCTTACTACTCGCCTGTTTCTGAGCTTGTGCCTGTATTTTGGTGTGTATATGTAAATACATACAAACACGAGTGCACACATACACACACAAATATACAAACGACCATACACAAACAGACAAACAAGCACAAATATAATATCTATATATGTGTGTGTATGTGTGTAATTGTATGTCTTTGTATATCCATGCTCTGATATTGATATTATTAAGCCTATGTGCCTGTATGTGTGTGTGTATATGAAAATACATACAAACGCGCGTGCACACACACACACACACAAACAAATATACACATATACATACTAACACACACACACATGCAAACACACACACACACACATACGAACACAAAAACATACAAACACACACAAACAAACAAACACAAATATTCATATATGTGTGTGTGATTGTATGCGTCTTCGGATATCCATGCTCTGATATTGACATTATAGATAAAACAGACGATATAATTAAAAACCACACACACACACACACACACACACACACGCACACACACACACACACACACACACAACACACAACACACACCACACACACACACAAAAAAAAAAAACGTAGACGTAGATAAAAAAGAAAAAAGAGACAGGAATAAGAATATAACGAAGATCATATTGACATTATAGATAAAATACACGATATTACTCTGATATTGACATTACAGATGAAATAGACGATATGATTAAAAAACATGCATCATAATACACACACACACACACACACACACACACACACACACACACACACACACACACACACACACACAACCACAAAACGTAGACATATATACAAAAGAAAAAGGAAAGACAAGAAAAAGAAGATAACGAAGATGATAGAGTCAGATATCGGAAAATAACAAGAGCGTTATCGAAATTGGAACGGAAAAGTGTACCTG
>NW_020869428.1:356868-364368 GCF_003789085.1 Penaeus vannamei | reverse complement strand
GCGATATCGAGGGCGTGGAGCCGGATGTGGCCTGGAATGCGAAGTGCACCTGAGAGGCTCCTCGGTTCTCTTACCTGCGGAGGGGGGGGGGGAGAAGTTTTTGCCGGTTTTTACTTCTGGATTCTCGGATTTATTGATTCTTACTCTTTTCTCCCTGATTATTCCTTTCTTTGTTCTTTGTTCTTACCTGGAGGTGTCAAGGGTGGGAGGGATGCGGGGGGGGGGGCGTTCTTCTCGTTTCTCTCTGCCTCTTCTTTGGTTCTCTGACTTACGGAGAGGCTCGATGCTAGCCGAGAGGGAAAATTTCTTGCTGCGTTTATTTGTCCTTCTATTTTGTCGCTTGTGTTAATTTCCCCCATTCTCTTCTCCCTATTTTCTTTTTCTTCTTGTCTTTTTCTCTGTCCGTTGGATCTCTGAGAGGAAGCAATCCTTGCCAGGTTGTTTACCCTTCTGGTTTTTGAGTATTTTTTATTCTACTTTATTTACTTTCAAGTATCTCCTATTTCCTTAGAGCTTGATAAAGTGGCTAATAGGAAGCAGGTGTTATATAAATATGTTTTTTCTCTTTTCATGATTTGTGTTAGGTTAGGGGTCATACAGGGTTTATATTTCTTTCTGGATTCTCGTCTGTGTTTCTTCCTTCTTTGTTCCTACAGGGGGGGGGGAGGTCCTACAGGGTTTATTTTTCTTTAGTTTTCTGACCAGCGTAGAGGTTCGAGGCTGATCGGGAGGAACAGCTTTCACAGGGTTAATTACCGCTCGTGGCTTCTTGGTTGCAGCTGAGGGGGGTGGGGAGCTCCTGCTAGGTTTATTTACCCTTCAATGATTTCGATTTTACTGATTCGTTCTTTTATTCTCCCTGTCTTATTTTCTCTCCCTTGTTCTTTGATTCTCTTGCAGAGGGGCTGAGGCGGCTAGGGAGGGGGTAGTTCCTTCTTTGTTTATTTTTCCTATTGGTTTCTCGTTTTGTGCTGTCTTCTTTCTTTCCTTCTCTGGTTTTCTGACCAACAGAAAGGGCTCGAGGCTGGTCGAGAGGAAAAGCTCTTGGGGTATATTACCGTTCCTGGCTTCTTGGTTTCTTCTCATTTATTATTTTTCTTCGTTGCTGGGTTCTCTTACCTGTGGAGAGGCTCGATGCTGGCCGGAAGGGAAGTGTTTATATTCCTTCTCATTTCCCATTTGTTTTGTTAACCCTGTTTCCTCCTCGTCCTTTCCTTTGGTCGTCGGATCCCTTACCTACTGAGAGGATACAGGGTACCTGGAATGAAAAAAAAATCCTTGCCAGGATTATCTCAACTTCTGGTTTCTCGGACGTTTCGGTTCTTTCAGTTATTTCTATTGCATGATACGTATATATATGCATATATATGTATATATATATAGATAGAGATTAATTATTAGATAAAGATATATCTGCATCTGTATTTATCGTTGTTTGTATGGAGGTACATATGTTTGTATAAAGATAAAAATGTTGACAGATTATATGGAAATAATGAAGGGCGGTAGTTATTTAAGGAATTGGTAAAATAAAACGAAGTTAAAATAATTTGAAGGGAATTAAGTTGATACCTTTTATGATATTGCTTTTCTCTCTTCTGCCATATGTGTTATTGGAAAATATTAACCGATAGATATGAGAAGAGACGATGAAGGAGTGCAGGAGGTATGCTCAAAATAGAGTTCTTAAGTGCAATCCTTACTATAATTTATGTAAATAAAAATAGAAGCGGGAAGAAATTAAAAACCCGTCTAGCGTAATTTAAGTCGTCAACAGCAATCTGCATTCAACACCGAGAGCGTCTGATAAAAAGCAGAATCTTTTTCGTGGCATCCAATGGCACTGCAGACAGGGAAGTACAGACATTCGTCCTTATCCTGCACTCTAGGGACTCATGGATGAGAAATAGTCTTGGTGAAAGGTCAGCAATCCTTAAACTTCTTTTCACCCTTCTTCCCTTCCAACTTCGTTTTATTCCTTTTCTCTTCTTCACTTTCTCCTTCATATATAGTTTGTGTTATTCTCCTTTTCTTAACCTCTCCCCTCTCCTTTTCCTGTCTTCGTTTTCATTTTCAGCTTTATTTTCCAAATTTTGTTTCTTCAGTATCATCTACTCAACACAAATTTCATATCCCTTTCTATCCTCTTTTACTAATTGCATCAAAACTCTTTTCCTTCTAACAACTGAAATGCACCATTAACATGCAGAAAAGGCAGCCAGAATGAAACAGCTCCTCCGGGTTTATTTTTCCTTCTGGTTTTCCGGGTTTTACTGAGTTTCCTCTTTTATTTCCCCTGGTATATATTTTGTTAGGCTTTGTTTCTCTTAACTGCGGATTGCTACGAGAAAGGCCGAGATCTTTAGGCTTTTCCTTCTCTCTTCTCTCTTCCATACATCCCTTTCTATCCTCTTTACTAATTGCATCCAAACTCTTTTCCTTCTAACAACTGAAATGCGCCATTAACATGCAAAAAGCGGATTCTGTTACCGCAAAATTCACCTAATGAGCGATCGAAGTTCCTTCAGCTTTCAACGATGCTATTCTCGCCAACCGTTCGTATGAAATGGGAAACATTGTAAAGTATGATAAAGTGAGCGACGAAATAAGAATGATATGATCCAAGGCTTTCATCACAATTATGGATACTGGATAATTCTATTTTCATGGATGTTATTGTGTGATTATATCAACCATTGATCAAAATTACTTCTACTCTCAATCTCAATTAATTGTGTATATGTATATATTGATATAGATATTAATAGAGATATAGTAGCCTTTTCACAAAGTAGCAAGAACTTACTTAGCACTTGACTATTTATGACAAACAGAAAACCCGACACCTCATCAAGATTTCACACCAAGTTACTGAGAGTTGCACAGTGAGAATCTGCATTGCTTCTCTCGCGCTTCACGCTCGACGAATATGAGAGAGCGATATCGAGGGCGTGGAGCCGGATGTGGCCTGGAATGCGAAGTGCACCTGAGAGGCTCCTCGGTTCTCTTACCTGCGGAGGGGCTGGAGGGCGGCCGGGAGGGGGAATGAAGGGGGGGGGGAGTTTTTGCCGGGTTTATTTTACTTCTGGATTCACGGGTTTATTGATTCTTACTCTTATTCTCCCTGATTTATTCCTTTCTTTGTTCTTTAGTTCTTTTACCTGGGAGGTGCTCAAGGGTGGCCGAGGGTTGGGGGGGGGGGGGCGTTCCTTCTCGTTTCTCTCTCTGCCTCTCTTTGGTTCTCTGACTTGCGGAGAGGCTCGAAGCTAGCCGAGAGGGAAAATTTCTTGCTGCGTTTATTTGTCCTTCTAATTTTGTCGCTTGTGTTTTTCCCTTCTCTTCTCCCTATTTCCTCTTTCTTCTTGTCCTTTCCTCTGTCGTTGGATCTCTGAGAGGAAGCAATCCTTTCCAGGTTTTCTGGTTCTTTTATTTTTTATTCTATTTTTATTTATTTTCATGTATCTCCTATTTCCTGGGGCTTGATAGAGTGGCTGATAGGAAGCAGGTGTTATATATAGATTGTATTTTCTCTTTTCATGATTTTGTGTTAGGTTCTCTCTCCTTTTTTCATCTTCGGTTCCATTTCCTGCGGGGAGGGCATGTTCGTCGTCGTATTATGTGATTATATCAACCAATTATCAAGATTACCTTTGCTCCTATCTCAATTAATTGTGTATATGTATATATTGATATTGATAGATCTATAGTAGCCGTTTCATAAAGTAGCAAGAACTACTTAACTTTATGAGAAAGAAAACCCGACACCTCATCAAGATTTCACACCAAGTTACTGAGAGTTGCACAGTGAGAATCTGCATTGCTTCTCTCGCGCTTCACGCTCGACGAATATGAGAGAGCGATATCGAGGGCGTGGAGCCGGATGTGGCCTGGAATGCGAAGTGCACCTGAGAGGCTCCTCGGTTCTCTTACCTGCGGAGGAAGGCCGGTGGGGGGTGGGGGGCTCCTGCAGGGTTTATATTTTCCTTTGATTTTTCTTTCTCTTCATCTTTTCTTTGTTCTTTAATTCTCTTACCTGCGGAGGGGCTCCAGGACGTAAGGGGGAAGGCGGGGGGGGGGTCTCCTGCAGGGTTTATTTTTCATTTTCTCGGTTTTATGGACGTCTCTTGTCCTCTCTTTATTTTAATTATTTGATTCTCTTACCTGCATAGGGTCTGGAGGGTTGGGGAAAAGGGGGGGGGAGCTCCTCCCAGGTTTATTTTTCCTACTGGTCTCTCGTTCGTATTTCCTTCCTTTCTTTATTCTTTGGTTCTCTGACCTGTGGAGAGGGCTCGAGGCTGGTCGAGAGGGACAGCTCTCAGGGCTTATTACCGCTCCTGGCTTCTTGGTTGCTTCCCGTTTATTATTTTTCTCTGTTCCTTGATTCTCTTACCTGCAAGAGAGGGAAAGTTTCTTGGATTTATTATTAATTCTATTTTCCCGGTATGTCTTTTCCTCTCTTTTTCTGATTTTCTTCTTTATCCCTTGGTTCTCTTAGCTAATGAGAGGACTTGAAAGCAGCCGAAGAGAAACAGCTCGTGTATTTTTTTTTTTTTTTTACTGAATCTTTTATTTTCTATTCCTAGGTTCTCCTACCTGCGGGGAGGCTTGAAGCTGGCCGAGAGGGAAAAATTCTAGACAGATGCATTTTTACTTCTGTTTTGATAATGTTTTATTTATTTCATTTTATTTCAATTATTATTATTTTTTATTTTTTATTTATTTTTTATTTTAGTTATCATGCCGGCGGAAATCCTCCAGGACAGCCAGAATGAAACAGCTCCTCCGGGTTTATTGTTCCTTCTGGTTTTCCGGGTTTTACCGAGTTTCCTCTTTTATTTCCCCTGGTATATACTTTGTTAGGCTTTGCTTCTCTTAACTGCGGATTGGTACGAGAAAGGCCGAGATCTTTAGGCTTTTCCTTCTCTCTTCTCGTTCTTTTATTTTATTTCTCTTTCCTCGATCCTCTTACCTGCGGAGGAGCTTGGAGCTAGCCGAGGAGGAAAAACTGTTGATATATGTATTTTTGATATTATCTTGCTAATGATTTCTTTCTTTTTTTTTCTTTTTTTTTTTCTTTCTTTTCTAGGTTCCTCAGTTATACCGGCGGAGATCCTCGAGGGCGGCCGAGGGGAGATTCCTACCGGATTTATATCGCCTTCCTCGCTTTTTTTTTCTTTTTTTTTATATATATCCTTTTGTCTTCTATCTTTATTCAATCATTTCTCTTGTAACTTCCATGGATCTTCAAATTCTGACGGCAGGTAGAGAATATGGCCACTCTCATTCCTCATTTTCTTTAAGATACAAAATCAGCATAAATATTCTCCCCCTTCTCACCTCAGTCACATTCAGACGACCGTACTCTTACACCTGCCCTCTTCTTAAGAATACCATGAATCTCAAATCATTATGACTTTTGTCTGTTAAGCCATCTCATACGCTGTATTCATTTCGTGGTTGCATCTCGCTTCACACCTGCAACTACAGGGACAGGGGTGAGTACAACAACAGGTGACGCACAACAAGATCAGGCAGACTGCTTCTTTTTTAACATTTGTGAAGTGAAAACGGAGAAGCACTTTTGGTTAAAGAACAGTACATAAATGAAAGAAAAATGCTGAAAGTTTTTACTCTTTCAAGTTTAAGCATACACGCACAAAAGTGAATACAGATTGATTTATTATTCCAAATTTAGCATTGGTATCTAAAATCGAATATACTTTATTCGCAAGAATTTCTGCATGTTTAAAAGATTTTAGATTTAAGCTAAAAAATAAATCCAACTTTAAAAGTCCAACGAAATAGTTTATGAAGACTAAGTGAAAGACATATTCATATTCAGGCGTGATTCATTCTTTCATTTTCTTTTCATATCTTTCATATGTCAGAAATATTTTAGGAAAAATGTTGATCTGTGTGTATATTTTTTACCTGCCTACTCACACTCAAACACTGTGTATGCATGTCTCTGTGTGTTTATGTATGGACACACACATATGTGTGTAAATCAAAGAATAAACTGTATATATGGGCGCGCGCGTGTGTGTGCGTGCGGTTTTATGTATATCTATACACGCACAAACACACATGCGCGCGCCCATATATGCAGTTTATTCTTTGATTTACATACATATGTGTGTGTCCATACATAAACACACAGAGACATACATACACAGTATTTGAGTGTGAATAGGCAGGTAAAAAATATACACACACATACATATATTATACTTACATATATATGTGTGTATTGTGGTTTGTGACAACAAGTAAAGAGTACAAATGGGATATAGAATTATTGTTATATGATACTGAAGAAGAAAAGTTGAGGAAGAGAAAAGTGAAAATGAAGATGAAGAAAAGAGAAGGATGATCGTAAGGAGAGGGGAAAGGGAAAGGGAAAATGAAAGAATAAAAAGAATGTGAAAGAGAAAGAGAAGGATGGTGAGACAGAAGATGAGAAGAACACAAAGAAGACGAAAGAAGTGGGAAGGGAAGAAGATTGAAAAGACTTCAGATTACTGACCTTATGCCAAGCCTACCTTTTGAACCATGTCTACCTTGAGTGCCGGAGAAGAACGATAGTCTATACTTCTCTGTCTACATTACCAATGGATGCCGCGAAAAAGAAATATTTATTTATTTATTATTATCACTTTAGACGTTCTCGATGTCGAATGCAGGTTAGGGATGATGACGTGTAACGCTAGAAGTCTTTTTTTCTCATATTAATTTGTTAATTTCTTCCAATAAGGCACATGGCAGACGAGCGAAAGCAATTTCATAATAGATATCAACTTTTTTCCCTGCAATTAATTTCAATGTCGTTTTATTTTACAAATTCCGTATGTAATTACCGCACTTCATTATTTTTATATTATATACGTCTGTTAACATATTACCTTCATTCAAACATATATATATACCTCCATGAATACAAACATGCAAAATTACAGATGTAGGTATATCTTTATCTATTCATCTATTTATATATATATATATATATATATATTATATATATATATATATATATATATATATATATATATATATATATTATATATGTGTGTGTGTGTGCTTGTATCTGTGTGTACAGTTATGTCTATCTATACACGCACAAACACATACACACTAGCATACAAACACACACACACACACACACACATAGAAATATATATATAAATACATATACATATATGTATGTATGTATATATAGGTGTGTGTTCATACGTAAATGAATAAGTGAATATATAACTGACTACATAAACATACACACAACATATATATATATATATATATATATTATATATATATATATATATATATATATATATATATATATATATATATATGTGTGTGTGTGTGTGTGTGTGTGTGTGTGTGTGTTGTGTTGTGTGTGTATGTGTATGTGTATGTATATATATATATGTACATGTACACACATATACATACACACACATTCATGCTGTAAAAGAAAAAAAATATATAGACCACTTTTAC
>NW_020869428.1:341868-344368 GCF_003789085.1 Penaeus vannamei | reverse complement strand
TCATCCTCATCTTCCTCATACTTCCTTCTTCAGTATCATCTGCATAACAATCATTTCCTATATCCCCAAATTCCCTCTTTACTAATTGCCACAAACCTCTTTTCCTTCTAACAACTGAAATGCGCTATCAACATACAAAAAGCTGATTCTGTTAACCGTAAAGAGCACTTAATGAGCGACTGAAGTTGGGTTAGTCATTCGGCTTTCTACACCAGACGATGCTATCTTCGCCCGTCGTTTGTGGGGAAAGAGAAATGCTGTAAATGGTGATAAAGATAGCGACAAAATAATATTAGAAATGATAAAGCCTCAACTGTCAAAGGCCTTGATTACAATTATTTATGCGTATGTTACATATATCTATTTCTGTGGATATCATTTTGGTGATTATATCAGCCACTGATCAAAATTATCTCTTGAAATATTGCAATTAATTGTATGTATGCAAACACACGCATACACTCATGGACACACACATAATGATATTAATATAGATATATTAGCAATTTCACATAAGAAGTAGCAAAATACTGGCAGCTGAACACACGATAAACAGAAACCCCGACACCACAGCAAGATTTCACACCAAGTTACTGAGAGTTGCACACTGAGAATCTCCATTGATTCTCTCGCGCTTCACGCTCGACGAATATGAGAGAGCGATATCGAGGGCGTGGAGCCGGATGTGGCCTGGAATGCGAAGTGCACCTGAGAGGCTCCTCGGTTCTCTTACCTGCGGAGGGGCTCGAGGGCGGTCGGGGGGGGGGGGTGGGTCCTGCAGGTTTAGTTTTACTTCTATTTTCTCGTTTGTATTTTCTTCCTTTCTTTGTTCTTTGGTTCACTTTCCTGCGGAGGGCTTGAGGCTGGTCGAGAGGAACAGATCTCGCAGGACTCATTACGACTCCTGGCTTCTTATCTGCTTCTCCTTTAACAAATTTCTTCGTTGCTGGATTCTCTCATCTGCAGAGAGGCCCAAAGCTGACCGAAAAGGAAAAAAAATTGATGTTTTTTTTTTATTTTATTTTCGTGTTACGTTCTTTCCTCTATTCCTTTAGCTCCTGTCGCTTTGATATTCCTTCTTGTTTTTCTTTTGTTATTTTACCCTACTGTCATTTCTTTGGGTCGTCGGATCCCTTACCCCCGAGGAGAGAGGGCGGCTGACAGAAAACAATCCTCAACGTTTTTATCTTAACATCTGGTTTACATCTGGATGCGGAGATAGCGTCGTCTGGTGTGGAAAGCCGAATGACTAACTCAACTTCAGTCGCTCATTAAGTGCTTTTTTACGGTAAACAAAATCAGTTTTTTGCATGTTAATTGCGCTCTCTGGTTGTTTGGAGGAAAAGGGATTTGTGGCAGTTAAGTAAAAAGGACAAATGAGGATGTTCGAAATTATTGCTGTGTAGATAATGCAGAAGAGATGATGAAGTTGAACATGAATTAGAATGAAAAGGAGGAAGAGAAAGAGGAGGTGGATGGGGGAATGAGGAGGAAGAGGAGAGAGGAAGATATGACTAAGGATTGCTGACCTTTCACCGAGACTATTTGTCACCCACGAGTACCTTAAGTGCAGGATAAGGACGAATGTCTGTACTTCCATGTCTGCGGTGCCATTGGATGAAAAAAGAAGATTCTGTTTTTTCATCAATCACTCTTGGTGTTGAATGCAGATTGCTGATGCTGATGAATTACGCTGGAGTTTTTTCATTCTTTTTTCTACGCTTGTATTTTTATTTACATGGCAGATATCACCTTAATTCCATTCCAATCCTTTTAATATCGTTTTATTTTACAAATTCATTAACTAACTCCAGCCTTGAAATGTTATATCTATATTGATCAACATTATACAAACGTACATACGTGCATACAGACATAGCTGTATCTATCTACCTATCATTAGGTGTAATATTTATCTATGTATATATGGATGTATGTCGCCAACAGGAATAACTGAAAGAAGCAAATCGTTCTAAAAAATAGATGTTAAGATAAACAGGCCAATGATTGTGTCCTGTCTTCAGCCCTCCTTCCTTCCCGAGGGAAGACATCCGGCGATTATAAACGAAGGACAGTATGGTAAAAAAAAGAAAGAAAAACAACGACAGGAGCTAAAAGAATAGAGGAAAAGAACGTAACACGAAAATAAAATGAAAAAACATCAGGAAATTTTCGGTCAACTTTGAGCCTCTCTACAGATCAGAGAATCCAGCAACGAAATTTGTTAAAGGAGAAGCAGATAAGAAGCCAGGAGTCGTAATGAGCCCTGCGAGATCTGTTCCTCTCGACCAGCCTCAAGCCCTCCGCAGGAAAGGGAACCAAAGAACAAAGAAAGGAAGAAAAATACAAACGAGAAAATAGAAGCAAAAATAAACCCTGCAAGGACCCACCCTCCTTCCCCAGACCCCTCCAGCCCCTCCGCAGGTAAGAGAACCGAGGAGCCTCTCAGGTGCACTTCGCATTCCAGGCCACATCCGGCTCCACGCCCTCGATATCGCTC
>NW_020869428.1:329368-331868 GCF_003789085.1 Penaeus vannamei | reverse complement strand
CTGCTTAATCTTAGGACTGATATACAATATACTGTTGTGATCGAAGAAAATAACTCTGTTTGTGTGAACGAAGAATGAGAAAACTAATTATAGTCATCATAATTTCATTGATTGAAAAAAGCGGCAAAAATAACGATGATATCAATGTTCTAAATCGAACTACTATAAGTTTATATGATAATTAACTTACTCGTAATGTTATTATATTTGTAATGATGATAATATATATGTTTTTGAATGTTATCATAATGATGGAAATTATAAATATTGTCATCAGCAAAAAACTTTTTATTAGACTCTAAATTCAGCACACTATCAGCTCCTTATCACATATGTAAATTTTGTGTTCATTTTTATTTGATGATTATAAAAGTTGTTTCATTTTTTAATTATGTTTAGCAAAACTTGCCCTCGGGAGTTGCAACAGTGTCATTACACTAAAGCTATATATATAGAAAAAATACCGTGAAAAAATATTTATTTCCATAAAAAAGAGCTTTGTGATACAGCTTTTTTATGATTCTGGATTCTGTAATTACTTTTAGTGCTAATGCCATTGAGAAGTTCTGCGGCTGAATATGAAATATTATATTCTTTCTCTCTCTCTCTCTCTCTCTCTCTCTCTCTCTCTCTCTCTCTCTCTCTCTCTCTCTCTCTCTCTCTCCTCTCTCTCTCTCTCTCTCTCTCTATATATATATATATATATATATATATATATATATATATATATATATATATATATATATATATATATATATATATATATATGTATGTATGTATGATGTGGTTTGGTGTGTGTGTGTGTGTGTGTGTGTGTGTGTGTGTGTGTGTGTGTGGTGTGTGTGTGTGTGTGTGTGTGTGTGTGTGCTGTGTGTAACCTGTAATATTATTAAAAAATACTATTATTGACTGGCTATTACTATTATTGTTATCATTCTTGTGATTCCCATCGTGTTCCCTTTTGACTATTATAATAATAATAATTATTATTATTATTATTTATATTATTATTTATTATTATTATTATTATTATTATTATTATATTATTATTATTATCATTATGGGCATTCGTCTTGTAATTCTGATGAAAATACTATTGCTATTATCATCCTCATTACTGCTGATACTGCCGTTAGAATCGTAGCCGGCATCATCATCATCACTCCCATTAACTTTATTAATGTTATTTCTCGCGGTATCTTTTCCTCATTACAATAACTGGTATGATATATATATATAAAGATTATTAAATGTCATTGTTATCATTATTTTGATTATCATAATACCAGATTTTGCAGCGTTGTTGTCTTTTGTTGTTGTCGTTGGTTTTATTATTAATAATCTTGTCATTATTATGATCATAACATATATATTATAATTACTGTTATAGTTATTATTATCATTCTTATTATTATGATCATCGCATCATCATCATCATCCATCGCCATCTCATCATCATCATCATTATCTTATCATCATTATCATCATCATCATCATATCATCGTCATCATCATCATCATCATCGTAATCTCATCGTCATCGTTATCATCACACATGTTCTTCCTATTTACTATTATTATTATTATTGTTGTTATTACTATTGTTATTATTATCACTATTATCATCATTACTATTATTATAGTTATCCCACTATCATTATCATATCATTATTAGTATTTCTTGTTATCACCACTATCATTATATTTATCATTATTAATAATATTATTATCATTTCTGTTATTATAATTATTGCGACTATTACTACATCTACTACTACTACTGCTGCTACCCTGATTACTATCATTATCATCAATATAATTATCTGTATTACTTTTTCGTCGTCATGATAATAATTATCATCTTAATAATCATTATTATTGTTGTTGTTATCATTATAAGCATTTTCATTATTGTTACTATCATTATTAAAGTGATAGCCATGATAAAAATTGTAGTAATGATAATGACATTAGAAGCAAAAATGTTAATGATAACAGCAAGTATTCATGATTACCATCACTACACTACTCGTTTTTATTAGTTTGGTTATTATTGTTCCTATTGCCATTACTATTCATATTTTTATTATCATTATCATTACCATAATTATTAATACTAGTGTTATTGGTATTATCATTATCATTATCATTTTTATTATAATCTTATTAATATTATGATTATTACTATTGGTATTATCATTATTACTACCTTTGTTATATATCATTATTATTATTATCACCAGTAGAAATGTTATGTTTATCAATCTGTTTTTCTATTTATCTGTAACAATATATATATATATATATATATATATTATATATATATATATATATATATATATATATATATATATATATATATATATATATATATATGAGAATGAAGGTAATGAAACCACAACTATTATTATTATTACTACAATTGCTTTTAGTGCAACACTAAGTACGACTAAGTACTAAGTGCCACTTATATTTTAATCGATTCTCGTAAAAAAAAAAAA
>NW_020869428.1:319368-324368 GCF_003789085.1 Penaeus vannamei | reverse complement strand
TCAAAGACACGTGTCTTTTTACCAACTAATCTCCTTTCCACCGCCCCCAACCCACCCATAGATGAATGTACCCATATCCACTATCAGGCAAAGCCCTACCCTCTACCCACCCACCCACCCAACTCATCCTCACGCCCAATCTACTCAACCCACACGCCCAACCCGAACACACGCTCACCTACACTTAAACCCAACCCACATCTATACTCCACCCACGCTTATACCCTATCCACACTTATATCCCGCCCACACTTATGCCCTATATATATTCATACCCCGTCCACACTTATACCCTATATACACTTATATCCCCCCATACTTATACTCTATCCACACTGATATCCCCCCACACTTATACCCTCTCCACACTTATACCCCGCCCACGCTTTTACCCTATCTACACTCATACCCCGCCCACGTTATATACCCCACCCACACCTCCGCCCTCCGAACACGCCCGCCCACGCCCCACTCACCTCGCGACGGGTGCCGAGTGCAGGTCTGGTACATGGAGCCCTGAGGGAGCTCCAGCAGCGAGTCCTTCGAGTGGTGGTATTGCTCCGACTTCCCCGGCGACGACGTGTGACCTCGCCTCGCCCTGCAGGTCACGACCACTGCCACGACGATAGCTACGCCCACCACCACGCCCACGACTCCGGCGACCACGACGCTGACCTGAGGGCCTCCGCCGCCCCCCGCCGCGACGGTGGGCGCCACTTCAGAGACTTTGTTGACTGCTTGAGGGAGAAAAGAAGGCGTTGGTCAGGGGTGGAAGAGGCTCCTGTTCCTCGTCTCGTTTGCATCGCTTGTTAGTCCTTCTATCTATCTATCTGTCTACTTTGTGTATCTGTTCGTGTTTCTATCGAGCTGTCTATCTCGAGAGACGGTTGGGTCAAGTTGTGTTTGATACGAATACGTGTGTGCAGTATATCATTCATTCAGAATGGATTAGATTGCAAATTGGTCTGGGTACGAGTTTGTCAGGTGGATTTATCTACTGCGGTACTCACACAACTACGCACATGCACACACACACACACACACACATACATACACACACATGCACACACACGACACATACGCTCCAAACGCCCAAAAGCACACACACACAAACTTCTTCCTCCCCCCCCCCCATTCCCCACATACACATCCCCTCCACCCCCACCCCCCATCCCCTCCCACACAAACCCCTTCCCCTCCCCGTACTCACAGTTCACGGACACATCCTTCGGGAGAACCTGCTGTGGCTTCGGCGTGTGGGTCTTGAGCAACAGCGTCCTCTCCTCACCGCGGCCCTTGGCGTGTGAGGCGTACATGGTCAGCACGTAGTCCTGCTCGGGTGACAGCTCCGTCAGCACGAATCGCGGCTCGCTCTTGTTGTGCGCTGACACTAGGCGGTTCCCCTCACGCACCTGCAAGGGGAGGGGCGGTCATGGCGAGAAGGGGCTGGAGGGGGGGGGAGCCTAGGGAGGGGAGGGTCGATTCGTGCCTGTCTTTCGCTGCAAGAATCTATCGATTGATCTGTCTGTATATCTACCTGGTTATCTATCTTTCTGTCTCTCTGTATATCTACCAGGTTGTCTATATCTCTATCTGTCTGTCTATCTTTCTGTCTGTCCTTTTATCTGTCTGTATGTCTATGTATCTATCTGTCTATCTATCTATCTATCTTTCTGTCTATCTACCCATGCATGCAACGATCTCCCAACCTTACCCATTTCTTTGTCCATCTGTTTAGCAAAAAGATGAATACGTATGAAAATATAAACTGCAAGTAATTCCATATATGTTGACAGACAGACACGCACTGTAAATATGCAAATACACTGATTCATCGAAATAGACAAGCTCATAGATTCGTGGTAACAGAGAGATAGAATTCGTGTAAGTCATCATCTTTCAAATCCGGTCACTTACATTTTCTTTAAGCTCCACTCTAGGGGGGTCTAATCTATATTCAGGCTTGAAAATATCTGCATTGCACTTTGCAAATTTAGTCACGCATAAACATGTGCAATAGTGTTTTCTCTGTATTCCAGGAGTATGATCAATTTCAACTTCCTGTGAATATTTTCCAGTGAACCGATACGTAACATTGGCTGATGCATGGGCTTACATAAAAAAAAAAAAAATCCTTGCTATATTCAATATTTATATGAATTACAAATGTAGTTTAGCCTCGATTTTTTACCTTTATTCACAGGCTTATTGCATGGGCTATGAATACGAAAGGAAGAAATTAGCATACATACCTTTTAATTTATCTATTTATCTATCTACTTGTGTCCGTCTGTTGTCAATGTATTTCACTCTATATATATCTATCTGTTTGTCTGTCTGTCTACCTATCTGTTTATCTACATAGACCTGTCTATTAATCAATATTTGGCTATCTGTCTGCCTACTTATCTATCTGTTTGCCTGTCTGTCGATCCACATGGCTCTCCGTCTGTATACCTCTGTCTATTTATTTATCTGTCTACCTGTCTGTTTGTCTGTCTGTATGTTTGTCACTCTACCTATTTATTTACCAGTCTATCTATTTATTTATCTGCCTATCTGCTTGTCTGTAAGTTTGTCTGTCTATCTATCAACACAACAGAAATAGATAAAGTCATGAACACTAATGAACCAAACTGACAGAAACCCGAAGCATCGAAGCGTCGACGGGACTCACCTCGATGTGGTAGAGCTGTGGTAGGACCGACATCGAAGACCCCGGCGAACAGGTCACGGTAGCAGAGTCTGTGGTGACGTCGTGGTAGTGGCAGCCTTCGAGGGCACCTGGGGGTTCTGTGAGAGAGGAAAACACGCCAGAAGGTCATCCTTGAGTGCATCTGTGAGAGACTGTGCTTTGGGTATGTTTCATGGGTTATGAATCATGTTTCGAAGCTAGGGTTCGAGGGAGACTTATGGGCGCTTAGAGGATGGAGGTCTGTGGGTGGAGATACTGAAACACTACGACTTAATATTTACGAGTTAGAGCGTCCTCTTTCTACCCGCTCTTCCCCTTTCAATTCATCCCGTGTGGAGCCAAATTGGTTCGTGACTCCCCCACCTACCCACCCGCCCAAACACCCCCACCCCCCACGCTGACGCTTTTCTTTTGACTTTGAATAATCTACAAGCCTTTGGACAAATCTCGTTGGCGCTCATTCATCATAAGCTTTGATGTTTGAGGCGATAATATCCTCTTTGGCGCTAGTCGGCGACAAAGGCGACAAACACAATTGAGATTCGCTCTGCATTAGTATTCGGTCGACGCCGCTGCCTCTGTCGGGCGCATTCCACGTTGCAATGCGCACCGAAAGCTGTTTATGAGCCCGGGAAGCTGAGCGTCGGCAGCGAGCTCTCTCCGCCGTGATGAGCGCTTCATGCCTCCATTATGTGCTGGCGATGGCCATGCTCTCCCCCGCTTAATCCCGGCCTCGAAGCCTCTCATCTGATCGGATTGAAGCCTCATCCCTCGGGGCCAGGGCGGAGTGCAGCCCGCTTGTGCAGGGCGTTCGTGCGCGGCCGCGAGGGTGGTGGAAGGGCCTCTCCACGCCGGATCTCCCTCTCTTGATCTCCCTCACTTCCCTGATAATTGCTGGCTCTGGACACGCGAGAGGTCTTGCAGCGGGATTTACAGGAGGCTTCCTCCGCCTAAAAAGCCTTTGTTCACAAGATAATTAGTCCCTGCGGAGAATCAGTGCGTTAATGATGGTAATTAGCGAATCCGAAGGTCAGATCCCCCTTTTCTCTCCCCCCTCCGGCCTGGTAGACAGCTCCCTCGCCACCAAACCGCTTGTTATTGTCTGCAAACCATGAATTGTTATCCCGCAGGCGAAGGTCAAATGCCAATAGTCTGCCGCGCCCCCCGGCCGGCGCCCTCGGCCCTCTCATTAAGTCTCCTCCGCCTCGTTCCTTCTTCGCCGCCGTCGTGACCGTGGAATGAGGCAGGGCCCTAGATCAAGCTCATTAACGGCGTGACTGACTCGTTATCCGTGTACTACGAGGCAAAGGAGAAAGAGTCATTAGTTGTGAATAAAGCGAAAGAAACATTATTTTGTGGCTTAATTCCCATGGCAGGGGGGGCACGGACAGCCATCGTTGTGGGTGCGTGTGCTTCTTTGTCTGAGGACTTTGTTTGGAGATTTTGTAATATATGTTCTTATGTACCTGTGGCGCCTTTGCTTGCTTGTTTTGCTTGCGCGCGCGCGCTGTGTGTGTGTGTGCATGTTGTTCTGCAATGTCTGTATGCAAATTTCCAACGTCGCTCATCCTCCACCGCATGTCCATTAGCGATCATGTTTGCCCACCGCACGCCCCATCGCCGCCTCCGTCAGCGCGCCTAAATTCCCGGCCATCAGACCGGCTTCGCTTCCATCCCCGGTAACTGCCCTCTGCCCGCCGGGATCCTCTCCTCCTAATGGCCGCAATCACCCCGACCGCCGCCCGAAACCCTCAGGGAATAACGACCCGCCTCGCCCTTACCTACGAGCGTGATGGCGAAGACGCACGGGCGGTCGGCGGGCCCCACCTCGTTGGACGGCTGGCACTCCGCCCGCTGCCGCCCGTGGGAGCTGTTGCCGGCCACCACCGCGCCCCGTGAGGTCAGCCCGTTGTCGACGTGACGCAGAGGCTCCCGAATCTGAAGAGGAAAGGAAAAGGGGGAAATATTCACGCAAACCGAGGACCTTCGTCACGCTGGAAAGGAAGCTTGGGGAAAAGATGCTATGGGTTGAACGGGAAAGGTAGATAGATTAGATTTAAGATTTAGTTTAATTCCATTTGTTAAAATGGATATTCTTTGCTGTGACAAACTATTTTATTTTGCTTCCAAATCTCCCCGTGTGTGCAAGGAATGGCCGGGGTTACCATTCACTGGTAGCCCGCAGAATTGAACGCAGGTCCGCAAGATTACAGCTGCGCCACACAGCACACTAAGGGACAGGCATGGCGTCTATTCAAAAAAGAATAAAAGGGAGGTATGTGTTATATACTAGTTTTAAAGGGAA